>JAVYIG010012214.1:0-55225 GCA_035222895.1 Strongylocentrotus droebachiensis | reverse complement strand
CTTAAGAAAAACGATTGGAATCAAGCTTCATTGATAATTAGAATTAGATTCATGTTTTCTGAGTATGATTAAAGTGTTCATGATTAATATAGATTTTGTCTGATGGACACGCTTGGAGTGCAATAGAATTGTTAATCGTCCTTTATATCAGCAGAGAGTGTTCGATTGCTGTGCCAGTGTGGAGAGTGAGCATGCATGAGCGGGTGCATGAGCGGGTATATACGGGTAGCTGGATTGAGTATTGGAGAGCTTCAATATCTAAATGGCTCTTGAACCTAAAATTTCATCCTTGAGCCAAATGAACTAAATATTAAACGTTGTATGAAAGTCTTGGATGTTTTTAGAGATATGTCTGGGTTGAAAATTAACATTGAAAAGTGTAATATAATAAGATTGGGGAATTTTAAACAAATATTGTGTCGTGATATCCCATTTACATGGCCGTCGGATAATTTCATGTACTTAGGAGTTAATATCCCTATCAACAATTGCCTGAATTTTTATGAACTCAACTTCAAACCCAAACTTAAGGATATTAAAACAACCTTAAATATTTGGAACTGCAGAACCCTTACGCTTTATGGAAAAATTGTTATTATAAAATCCCTTATCATTCCAAAACTGACCTATCTCTTGAGCACTATACCCAACCCTCCTCCGTCCTTTATTGTGGAAATTCAGCAATTATTATTCAAATTTTTATGGAGTAACAAAAATGACAAGATCAAACGTTCCCTACTTTACAATGAATATAACGAAGGGGGTCTAAAAATGCTCCATTTGTCATCTTTTAATGATGCAATGAAAATTACATGGGTTAAAAGATACCTTGATTATCAAATGAAAGTAAATGGAAAATCTTTTTGAAATCATCTCTCAAAAAGTTTGGCGGAGACCACTTTTTTAAGTGGAATATTTGTTCAAAGCACATGGTTTTTAATGAAAACATAGATCCATTTTGGAAGGATGTTCTTACTGCGTGGTGTCATTACAAGTACTATAATCCAGTTAAGTTTAAGGAAATCATTTCACAACCCTTATGGTTTAACTCTCACATTTTGATTGATGGTAAACCGATTTTTGTTGAAAGGTGGTTTAAAGAAAATATGATATATATAAAAGATATATTAAACCATGATGGGTCCTTTATACCGTTTGATCAAGTGTTACAGAAGTATGGTTCAGATTCATTTCTAACCTATTTTTCAATATTAGCTGCCATTCCTAAGAATTGGAAAGATACTATAAAGCATGGTGACTGTAAACATGATGTTTTATTGTTGTTGAATGCAAGCGATATTCTTTTGAATGACTTCCTAAGACTGAAAAAAGTTTCAAAATTATGTTACCTTCTTTTTTTGAAAAAACATACAATTTCAATATCAGAAACAGATCACCAAAATAAATGGCAATCTGATTTATCAGTTGATTTGAACAGCTCGTTAATATGGAAAAATCGTTTCTCTTTGATTTACAAATCTTCAAATGAAAATAAAATGAGAAATTTCCAATTTAAGTTCATTCACAGGAAAATTGCGACTGAATATTTGCTATGTAAAATGGGGATTCATGAATCTCCTGATTGTAATTTCTGTGAAACCTATCCACAAACCTTATTACATCTCTTTTTAAAGTGTGAGATTGTGTGTAAATTCTGGAACGAAATATTTTCTTGGCTTAAAGATAAACAATTTCGACAAAACATGTTCTCTGAGGAAGAAATTTGCTTTGGGACTTTAATGATTAATAATTTTTATTTAATAAACACAGTTATACTCCATGCTAAATATTTCATTTTCTCTTGTAAGATACAGAACACGATTCCCAAGTTTCAGCCTTTCCTAGTTTCTGTTAGACATTTAGAAAGAACAGAACGTATTATTGCTTTCAAAAAGAATCGTCTCGAATTCCATGAGAAAAAATGGCAAGTGTTTAGAGACTGAAAAAGTAGGTGTTCACTTTTTTTTAATCTCTCCTGTACTGAATGTTTGTTTTCTATATTTGCATATTTTATGATTGATTTAATTTTTGATGTTTCATGCATGTAATTATTTTCTTGACATGTAAAACTTGTGAATTGTGAAATAAAGATGGAAAAAAAAAAAAAAAAAAAAAAAATTCATGCTAAGTATATGTATAATATTCTCACACTGGGGATACACACGTGTATACAATAGAAAAAGTTTATTCAGAAATTCATAAATGAAAACACCTTCATCTCAATGACATGACTGTCCAAGTAAACAATGTTTTAAACCCAACTACATAATTCACATTCCTTTTATTTGTAACTTCTTTGCAATTGTAACATTTGTAAGGAGTTTACTTACAATATCTGCCATCTTCTTTGTGAATGCCTTGAGCTACAGAGGTCTTGAGCAATAATTGAACATCTTGCCCAGTCTTCAATAACTACATAACAAAAGGAAAAAAAAAGATTGTACATTTCAAAAGATACTTTTCTTCTGCAATGGAGCAATTTTAGAGTATAGGCACTTTGCTGAGTGAACATTGTTATTGTAATAAAATCTTGATCAAATTTATGCATCATTCTCATCAGTTACCATGGTTATGGAAATATTTGTTTCAATGGTCAGGAATCCCTCTATTTAATCACCCAAAACCTGTTCATTTCACACATGCTACATATTCTTGTCAATACAGGGTAGTCAATATCAATCTTCCACTTATCAAAGGACAATCTAACCCTTGTAATAAGTTGATTTGTATGAAAGCAGAAAAATAATGCAAAAAGTTTGAAATGAATCGGACCAATACTAAGGAAGTTATGTATGTTTGAAATTTGAGATTACTATAAGCCTATGTGAATCTCAAATTAGTAATTGGGTCAGTGGATTAGGATGTAGGACTTTGATGACAAAAATATTATTAATTTATGTTTTTCTCGTAAGTTCTTTCTCCCTCGCGTCACTACTCAAAATATATAATAGATAGCATATTATTATATGTCCTCTAAAAAAATAGACTATCCTAAGCAATAAACTTTTGAAAATTTTAAATTTTAGTCATTTTATATGTTGGAACAGATGGGAAAGTAGTCCGGCACTACATCACATCGACATTACTGCTTCAGCTAGTTCGAAGTGTCCATACGTATAGTGATTACAACTTTCTCTAATTTTTCTGCTTTCTCTCAGAGTAGTTGTCTATTCGGGTTGGATTTAAGGTAGATTTTCCATTTTTTTCTATTTCCGATAGACATTATATACCATTTTGCTCAATGTATAATGTAAAATCTGGAATTCAAAAGACTGTCTCTAACCCAGAAATGTATGTTATTAACACTTACCTTCTTTAAAGCTTTTGGGTCTGAAACATCTTTATTTGAGTTGAATTCATCGCGAATCCTGAGTTGTGCAGCTGGAAAACAAATGCATACCGGTATATATGCAAAATTACATTATGATAACCGATATTCATTCTCACCACACTATATAATACACATATCATTTTGAGACTCCAAATCCTGTTATTAAATACCGGTATTCATTTTCAAGGGAAATACCGAATATAAACTATTCATCGTGGAAATATATGATAACACCACCAGGCATCATACTATTCATCTTTTCATATAATAAATGATAATTTTCAATTTTCAGTCTTTGACTATAAATATTGCTGCAGCGTAGCCGGTAGATCAAAGATTAAGACCGCCCCCCCCCCCTACACAAAAAAAAAAGAAAGGATGAACTATAACCATCTCTACAATGTCTGTGTCTAGCAATGCTAGATAATTACCTTCCAGAGCTTTAGCATCTCCAAGAAAAGTCTTTTGACTTGTTCTATGCAGTAACTTATACAGAGACAGCACCTACAAAATCAAAAGATAATAAATTCAAATCAACCTTGATAAAATACATAATCCTGGGGGGGGGGGGGTCATTTGGGGGTCACGTATTATGCAATAAGCTGGTTTCACATTACATTTTTAATGACATTTCAAGACAGATTTAAAGACTTCTCTGTAACTACCAGCACATCATTTTTTTAATTCATGTTTTTTCAGAATAGATGCATAAACTGCCGAAATTGCTTTATTCTAGTCAATACTTTCATTTTTCTTAAAACCCAATTCCACATAATGTAGTCGTGGGGAAATTTAGGATTCCTCTTTCTAGTAGAGGCATACACAGATGGAGCTTCCTGGAGTTAACACAGATGTTGATTTATAGTTGATTTAAAACAGCAATTTGAACAAGTTTAATACAAGCAATATTGCACAAATCCTCCAAGTCCAAGACCTATGGATGTTGGAAAATATCATAAAGCCATTTAAAGGAAATATATTCATGATGTTTAGTGTTTTTTGATGAATATTTGCTGTTAAATCCAGAGGCAAAAGAGAAGTTGTTTTTTGACATCCCCTACCACCCCCTCCATCAATCATACCAGATTTTCGACATTTTCAAATTCTGATCATGAGCAAAATTGACCCATATCCATCAAGGCATCATCCCTAATGCCCGGCTATGGCATGCATGGACACACCACACAGATCTGTATAGTGTATGCATCTATGTTACGCAAAGAGTTTTCACTTTATTACTTTCCAGAAAATGTTTGCTTTTGTTAAGGTAAAAAATTGGCGCTTGTTCAGAAACGCATCCAAAATTTGACCCGTAACTGCGGCGAGGAGATACCCTACTAAACATACCCAAAATGAAGTAAATATTCATTAAATGTCCAAATAAGATCATGAGTTACAAGTCGTTATGTTTATTACCTGTTTCGTGTCAATTTTCTTGTTATTTTTGGAGTATTTTTTTGGAAAACGATGATATTAGTATATGCTTTTTCACAGGTTTCCGCTGCACAATACAAGTGTTTACCGATGGTGGGTTGCGGGCGCGCGTGCGCCTGTGTGAAGTTATCTACCATATTGAGGATCTGAGACATTACACACAGGCGCACGTCCGCCCGCAACCCACCATCGGTATGCACTTGTATTGTGCAGCGGTTTGCCGTGAAACCTGTGAAAAAGTGTATACTAATATTATCGTTTTCCCAAAAAATACTCCAAAAATAACAAGGAAATTGACAAGAAACAGGTAATAAATATATAGGCCTAGATCTAGATCTATCATGATCATCATCTACTGATCTAGACTCTAAGTCTATTATCTAACGACTTTTAACTCATGATCTGTATTCGGACATTTAATGAATATTGACCTAATTTTTGGTATGTTTTTAGTAGGGTATCTCCACGCCGGAGTTAAAAGTCAAATTTTTGATACGTTTCTGAACAAGCGCCCAAAAATCTTTGGCGGCCGATAATTTTAGATCTCCACCGAGTCTCGGATAGACAGCTCCCCTGAACATCAGGCGCGGTGCGATCAAGAAGAATGCACCGTACGATACCGGTACCAAAAGAAACGAGCAAGGTGCAAGGCGGCCATCACAAGCACATCAAATTTGGCTAGATTTAACACGTCATAAACATGTTGGTTAACATTATAAATAGTTTTGCAACATATTATAACTTTTCAAAGCCCTTAAAAACAAATAATCTGCAAAATATTTCACCTGTGACCGCATTTTTATAGAGTTTTGAAACTTGTTATCCGTCGAATTCCAGTAGCAGACAGGAAAGGTAAACGAACGTTACGCAATGTACGGTGTCTTCAAAGTTACCTATAAAACGTGAAAAATATGCTGGCAAACTGTGACCTCCTTTTTCAGGTACCCCCAAAAGCCCCTTTTTATATATATCTTTTCATCGATCTCTCGTGAGTATGTCTTTTCGAGTGTGAGAAATTCCCCTTTTCCTTTGTAATAAGAACCCCCTTCTCTTAAATGCCACACCTCACCTCTGAAAACAACCCCTTTTATTTTGACATGTGCCCCATTTCCTTTCCAATAAGTACCATATTCCCTTCGGATAAGAGCCGCTTTTCCTTTTTTATTTTTTTTATACGAGCCTCTCAATGGAGCCATTTGTGGGGTCAACTGCCCCCAAGCCCCCCCCCCCCCCTCCTCTTTTAAGTACCCATATGGAATTGTCATTGACCGTCATTATTGTATAAATCACCAAGTTTATATGCATCTGCATATATTGATCAAAACATGGTTTGGATGCAACACAAATATTAGTACTTTGTACAATATTTATAATTGCAATGACAATTATTATCGCCTACCGTTGCGCCATCAATCAAATCACATCAATCAAATCACCATATTTTCACATACAAACATTTTGATGGGATCTATTTCCTCACTTTTCATACTCCTAATCTCAAACAAATACAATAAAAACAAAGAACTATTTATGAAAGCTGCAGGGATCATGGTGACCAAAGAAAATCAAAGCTGTATTTAATACAAACATATCACTTGCATTTAATACACAACATATCACTTGCATTTAATACAAACATATCACTTGCATTTGATACAAACATATCACTTGCATTTTATACAAACATATCACTTGCATTTAATACAAACATATCACTTGCATTCAGAACAAACATATAAGCTCACACATAGTGTGATTTTTCAAAGCACAAAGTGTAAATATTTCAGACGTGTTGTTATACAATATTTGTCATGAAGTCCAAACAGTTGAACAAAATGAAATTGACACATATATGCATGTTTCACCGTGTATACATCAACATTCATCTTGAAATATAGAATCAATAATTGAAATGTAATGCATTCTTTAGAAAGTGAAGAAATCTCAAACTGAAATCTTAAAAAAAAAAAAATCTTTTTCATGTTGCTATTTTTACAACTTGGGTCACATTGAAAAACTGAGACATGATTCTTAATAGGACACACTTTTCTGTACTTTACTGATAGTAATACTTTATGAAAACAAATCTACAAGAGCTGTTGAATGCAATCTTGCAAAATGACAATTAAAACTGGCAATGATACAAAATTTAGAAGAACATTAAGTGCATGATCATGAACTGAATATTGGAATGATAGACATATTTTTTAGAAACTGATAACATACTACATAGATGGAGTATCATGGGCCCCAAAACATTCAGAACAAAAATTATATTGTAATTAGCATTAGATCAGAATATGGTCACAGAACACATGACTTCAATTGTATGCACACTATATAAACTGTGTACATTTAAAGATTTCTTTCATTATTCAATTTCTACAAAAATGTAATGAATAAATTCAAATCAGTACTGAATGAATAGTACATTTTAATAATGAACAAAGGAGAATGTGTGCAAAAAACAAAGACGCCTCTTTGTGAACTGAGTCATGCCTTAAAATATATTGAAGAACTAAATGTGTGATGCAGTAAATGCATCTATTTCAATACAAAAAGCTTCATTACAGACAAGCTGGCAAAATAAGTTACAAATACTACATAAACAAAACTATGTGTTGTGGAACAACCTGAACACTTAACAAAACAAAAACTCTCTTCAGAGATAAATTTCAATAATCAGCTTCAACAGGCCTCTTTGATAACTAAGTCTTGCCTTAAATTATACTGAAAAATTAAATGTGACGCAGTAAACGCATCTATTTCAATACAAAAAGCTTTATTACAGATAAGTTGGCAAAATTGGTAACAAATATTTCTTACACAAAACTATGTGTTGTGGGACAAACTGAACACTTAACAAAACAAGAACTCTCTTCAGAGACGAATTTAAGCTTTGAGCTCACCAAGTATTACTCAAATAATTAATAGTTTCCATTGGAATATAAAGGCTAAGCCCCGTCCAATAATCAATGGGTGGATTTTTATTCACCTATACACTATAGCACAAATCAGCCTAAAGAAGAAAAATAAAGAAGCAAAATTCAGAATGGAAAAACATGGGAGTAAAATGTAGATACATTTGACTCACTGTGGCAGAGATTAGGTTAGTATTAGGCATTCATATTTGCTAGCACAAAGACATTAACCCCTAAACACAGGTAATACTGTAATCTGAGTACTGGCATGCATTTTAATGATGGAACAGTCTGACGTCAGTATGGGAGAGGATGATGTGGTGTTCATTACATGCCTCGATGATAGCCTGGTCTGCCAAAGCTCCTTTAGGACTAGCAATGTACGACACGCCACTCTGTTTCAAAGATATCAATTTATATAAAGGTTAAAGGAGCTAGCAATGTAGGACACACCATTCTGTAAATATACAAATATATTCAAAGGTTAGAAGAGCTAGCAGTGAAGGACACGCCACTCTGTAAAGGTATGCTTAACTGCCATTACAAAATAAGAGTGTTTTTGTGAAATCAAGGGATGCAGTAATTACCGAGATTAATTGAAACTCTCCAAAACATAAAATCCTTGCATGTTGACAATACGCAACTGACTTACAGTCTATGTTTTTATCGTATTGCAATTTTTATACTGCTGATAAAACATAAGTTACTAACAACCAATATTACTGATATCAAGGCTTCACACAAATATAAAAAGGGTGATTGCAAAAGTAATTTGCAAACATAAATATTATATATTCCTAAATTGGGGTAAAAGCCGACTATAATAATACATTTATAGAGCGCAGAAACTATCCAACATTAAGTATATATTCTACTGCGCTACAAGAGCTCCTGATATGCTTAGATTTACAGTTAATTAAAAAGATGTGTTTTCAGTTTCGATTTAAAGACATTTACAGATGGTGATTTCCTGACTTCAAATGGCAAGTTATTCCAGAGTTTGGGGGCTGCACAAGCAAATGCTCGATCACCTAGCGTTATTTTTGTTTTGATAGATGGGATTTGCAGCAACAAAGTATCTCGGGAACTGGGCAAGTTGCGACTGTGTTGATTAGATTTGAAATTCAACAGTTCTTTGATATAAGTAGGAGCTTGATTAATCCCACTACCAAAAGGTAAATTGAACCTTGATTCAAAAGCATTTTTAAGGTTAACCATATTATACTGAATGATCATTTCAATCTTGCCTAGTATCTCATAGAAATGGGGTAATATGGTGCTTGCTTTGAAAACATAAAGCACACACTATTTATGCTTTCTACATTTTACCTAATTTGACAAGTTTCTCATATGAAGATACCAGTGATTTTCATAATGTGCTCCAGGTAGACTGTATGGTAAGATGATAATTATATCTTTTTATTGGTCAAATGACTGAATTCTACATTGGAATTGAGCCCATTGGCTTCAGGAACCTGGTGGTTCATGGATTCAGCCTATGGGAATGATACAATTCAGTAGTCGATGGGTTAATGAAGGCATACCTGACTAGCTCGGTCAATGGGTTAATGAAGGCATACCTGACTAGCTCGGTCAATGGGTTAATGAAGGCATACCTGACTAGCTCGGTCAATGGGTTAATGAAGGCATACCTGACTAGCTCGGTCAATGTTGTCTCTGAATGGGAAGAAAGCATCTGAACTCAAAGCGACGTCACTCAGCTGTGAGATCCATTCCTTGCGCTCAGCCTGGATAAATACAACAATCATATCAAGTTACAAAGGTACTGAAGCAAATCGTCTTGAGAACCAAATTCTGGTGGGTATATTGCACAATATATCTGCAGTATCACAATTTATTATTATCATAAAATAGCAGCCTCAAATTGTATTAAACAAATATGGCAAAAGAGGGCAATGCATAATCCATTATTACTTACTCCTATACTCTTATACAGAGGTCTTTAAGCTTTACATTAATACCTTTTCCATCACTTTATTTCTTTGCACTTGGGTACAATTAACATCAATCAATATTTCATGCTTACCTCTGTCAGCAGGGCAGGGGGACTTTCCAACATCCCTTCCCAAGTCTCTCGGCTCATGTCCTGCAAAATGACATAAATTGAAATTAATATTAAGTATTTATTTTCCATTCAGAAATTTGTTTTTCACTGGAAAAGTTTACAGATCAATTTACAAAAAGAAGAAATCATAATCATAGACAGTTACAGTAATGGATCACTACATTCATTCCATCTTTAGTTGGGCAAGTTACATAAAAATAAGTTGTGTACGATGAGATTGCTGACAGAGCGAGAGAGTAGAAAAGGACCAAAGGTAGGTAGGAAGAGAAGGTGGGTAGAACAGTGAAGAAAAGAGAGAAAGAGAGAAGGTCAAGGCCAGATTGAAGATGATAATAAATCAGGGAAAAGGAGAATAATGTCAAGAAGTAAACAATCAGTGCAAGAACTGTCAAAGGTACTGAGGTGAGAGGAAAGCAAGGGACAAACAAAATAAATAATTAAGTTTACAAGGCAGGAGGTCTGCGATAAATGATATAATCAATATTATATATAGGTGAACTGCACTAGACTGTGACAATGCGAGAACAAAATTATCTTCCAGCAACATGAAAATAGATTTCAATTTTCAATTAATTCATCAGGGTTAAATATAAAGTTGAGTTCTGCGATTGCATTGCAAAAGAAACAGTGTGGAATTGTGAAAGAAACGGTGTGGAATCGATCAGAAAAAGTTGATCATGTAGCATATAAGTATTGGTGTGTACTGCAAGGTTCTTGAGTCATCAAAATGATAAGAAATTTGGCCCAGTCTTGGTAAAGGAACAAGCACTGTACACAGAAAGATCTATATGGGACTACACAAATATGTGGCATAAACATCTGGCCTCATTTTTTAAGCTGTTAATTACCATATTTAGAATATGGAGGCATTTGAAGAGCCATGCTTTTCAGGGAACATGTTTTCTCTGATGTTCGTCCATACTTGCATAATAACAATGATACTGCTCACAAATTATTTTCACCTCTCCCCAGAAATCAACCTTCTCTTTAACTTTCAGATGTTTTTACTCGTATGGACTCTCCCTCCTTTCTTGAGTGCACAATCCCATGTGAATCAATAATGCACAGTGCAGTTTAAAACTACATCCATATCATATTAAATACTACATCTTTATGCGTTTTATTTCTTACCTCTCCTACAGTTCCGTTCACATAGACATCTATGACGTTGGACATCTCGGCTCTCTTCACACCAGGCTTGAACTTCATTGCCTGAACATTGGGGTGATGACGGAGCCACCTGATGATAAAAATATATCTGGAGATGTCATTTGTGAAACAACAAAATGTATAATAAATATGAATACATACTAACAATTTTGGGACTGCATTCGTCTTTTTCTCTATTACTTTCTAATCCATGAATATCACAAGTTGGATAAGGGTGTCCTCAACACCAAAACAGTTTTAAAGTTGAAGAGAATTGTTGATTTCTTAGCACTTGTTATAACATCTATGTATTATGAAATAAATGTCTTGATGTCCTTTTGCAATCGCAAAGTTGCCCATAAATGTATCCTATTCAAACACATAGACACATAAGAAAGAAGTGCTATATGGCATGCATCTTGAACATAAAACATCAAAGTATACTGATCACTTGTCAGTAGAATAGGAGTTACCAAACAAGGAATCTTACCAGTTGTTAGCCTTGTCTCCCGCAAGTCTTGTGCAGTGAATACGGGACTGCTGGCCTGCCCCTGTGCCGATGACCTGACCGTTCTTGGCGTAGCAGATAGAGTTAGATTGGATGTACTTGACCGCTATCGTGGCAACAATCAGATCACGAAGGGCACCCTCACTCAACTGTCAATACAAATTTAAGAGACTTTGAAAACCTGAACATTCTTATTTTGTATTTGGTGAGATTTACTGGATAATTTTATGGTGGGCAGCATCTACCACTGGAGGGTGTTTCACAAAGCCTTTTTTCAATGACAAAATGACAAAGGTCAGTGACAAACCTGCTGATAACCAATCAGAAACAAGGATTATACTAGCTTATAACAAAAACTGTCATTTGTCACTGGTGACAAGTGTTGTGAAACACCCCCCAGGTTTTTATCAACACACTCTGATAATCAAGAGAGGCCTCTCCCTCTAACCAAATAAAGCTCTGCAGGAGAGAAATGCTCCAATGGCGGTATGATGACCTGAATGGAATAAGTCAAAGTTCGATATAGCACACAAGAATCCAGACCACTCATCTCAGATGACAATTCATAAACCTTAGTCAACATCATAAAGTGAAGACTTCAGAAATATATTTAAAGGGATAGTTGAGTTCTTGTTTCTGAACGCAAATGCCTTCAAAGTGCATGGATATTTCAGTCGTCTCTGAACCAATTTTGATCAAACGAAGATCATTTTGTCATTTGAATTGTATGTTCTTTCAAATTTGACACTCAGTTTTTCATTATCTCATAACAAAAATTATTTTGTGTAGTGCCCTGTGCAACAAAACTCAACTATCCCTTTAAAATGTTAGCAATGACCACACAGTGATATCTGGTCATTCTAAGAAGGGAACCGTCTACTGAACCACATACCACGTTCTTGTCTGTAACCACATTGCCGAACATTTTCTTGGTGATGTCTGCGTTGTTTCTGAGCTGAGTCAGCTGCATTCCATACAATGTACGTGTCTCCATAGCATCAGGCTCATAGGTAGGATCCATCTGAAATTGATATCAAAATGTTGGATTCACTCGTTATGGGCAAATCAGCAATATATATGTTGAATTTGCTTCTTATGCATCACTATCATACATATGTAGGGGCTAAATACCAAATAAGTGTTGCACAGACTGACATTATATTCACATTTCTGCAATTATCAGTATTGCTTCTATTAAGTGTTTACGATTCAAATGTTTTTACCTACAAAGGTGAAACTCAAAGAGTTTGTTAACTTACTTCAAGCTAGTGTGGCTGAAGGTGACAAAGAAAAAAGAAAGGTCTAATTATGTTCAACATTCAATTTTGAGAGGGGTTTTAAAAAGACATTCTGTTTACTGATAAATCTTTGTAGAACATTCCTCTTGTCTCTTGAAACTTCACTAACCTGTCACTTTCAAACCATTAATATATTTAGATCTATGTACAATATCCTACAATCGTATTTGGAATGTTATAATTGTGCATAAACCATAGCATCACGATAAAGCAGCGTTGTTCCTGTTACCTTGAGCACACAGTATTTGCCTCCTTTCTTCTTGGCTAGGACAGCTAGAGCCTCAGGGTCGTATCCTGGAGCAATGATGCCATCAGAGACCTGGTAAGTACAGAGGAGAAGTATTGATAGAGCTTGAGAAGCTTGAGAAGCTTGTAGACCATTTTCGTAATATATTTAAACTAAATGCACAAATCTTTGTTAAGTGCCTCGTTATTTATTTTTTCAGAAAGATAAAGAATAGGATATAAAAAGAGAAAGAGATAGAGCGAACAGGGAGAGAGAGACAGTTTGAGAGAGAGAGAGAGAAAAAAGGGGGAGGGGGGGACAAAATACTATCATATATCACTATCAAATTGAATGGACACAATTACCTCTCTAGAGATGATTTTAGCTGTTGGTAGATCACAGACATCAGAAAGAGCAACAAAATCACCAAAAGATGACATTCTGTCTGCACCTGTTATTCAATACACAGAAACACATTGTCAGAATTACAACGATAAACTTGCATACACTTCATTTCATACAAAATAACATGGAATGGGACAATACCGGTAGGCCATTTTCGTAATGTAACCAAAATTATGCTTGAGCGCTTCGATAAAAGTTATTTCATGCACCCGTTATAAATAATTGTATTTCAATAGTCAGAGTGCAAATTGCATATATTATGTATTGTAAGGCAGGGTAAGCCATAATGTTTCTCCTACCTAGCAACAATTAATGAATGCAATTTGAAATTTGACTTTTAAGATACATTTATTTGTATCAGGTGAATGAAATAATTTGTATGGAGGCATTTCACAAAGGAGTATGCTTAAATTTGGTTACATTGTGAAAATGGCCTCTTTACTTGTCTTTTAGGTCATCTACCATAGAAATAAAACTCACTAGATAGCCAACCAGCTAACAAGAGATATCTTACCCCTTGCCCTAGCATATGCTGTAGCTAATGGAGTAAGTGTGTCCATCATGTCATCCACCATAGAAACCTTAGCTTCCTCACTGGACAATGGAACTCCAACAGCAGCACCTGCAAATAAGACAATTACAATTATCTATTACTTCAATTCAAGCAAGTATTAAAGATCTTTGACCCACCAGACTTTCATATACTTAATAGGTGTTGTCAAATGAGCCCTTGATTATCCACAATTTTTATCTTCCTCATTCTAGCTTTGGAAGTGGACTACGTTCCTGTAACTTTCTCTTTGCTTCATGTATCACAATGACATTCATAAGTTTCATAATACATACATACATTTCCAGAACTTTACATGATGGATGTAAACAGTCACAATGCATGTTATGTTTCAAAGCCATCTGTAATAAAGCAGACTATCAGGAACATTTTTTCATTAGCATAGGCACTAGCATTCCCTTATTGTAGGGAAAGACAAAGAACTTGTGATACTGTATCTCCCTACATACAGATAGCATTCTTTAAATAGTAAATTATACACAAAACCTGATGATTGACGGCCCATTATAAAATTGTTCACTTCGTTATATGGAATGCTGATCTATCTTTCATCAATCATTCTTTGCAATGTCTGTCAATTTTCAAGAGACAAAAGGTGTTAAAGCAGGACTGCACTACTTGTAGCTACTTGCGCCCTCTATACAGCCAACAATGCCTAAGCGGTCCCCGTTGATCCCCCATGGTCCCCTTTTTCTTATGTTAATCGAGAGCCAGTGACCACGCAGGGAGGTCTAATCCATCCTGGCCAAACTAGTGCAGATGGGCTTTAAAAATATACCTGCAGGACTGACGTGCTTGAAGGAGGAAGCGGCGGGGAGACCCAGAGCGGCTTTCAGTTCTTTAACCAGCTGCCAAGCATTGAAAGCATCACAGAGATTGATGAATCCCGGTGACCCGTTGATGACCTCTAGCGGTAGCTTGGGGAGGAAGGTGGATAGCTGAGCCGGCTTCTGGTGAGGATTGGTGCCGTAGCGCAGAGGAAGGTTGGACTGACCCTCGCTGTACTGCTGCCTGAAGTAGTTGGAGATGGCCATGTCGTAGGTGGCTGTGTGATTGAAAGCCTGTGATAGAGAGAGAGAGAGAAAGAGAGAGAGAGAGAAAGAGAGAGAGAGAGAGACAGCGACAGAGAGAGAAAGGCAGCGACAGAGAGAGAGAGAGAAAGGCAGAGACAGAGAGAGAGACACAGAGAGAAAAAGAGCATAGGGTCAAATTTGGTGCATCCCTGAAAGTATCACAACTATTGCAAATCACTGGTACAATTTTAATATTAGTAATAAAATAAAAAAAACTTTTTTTATGGAAAAGAAAAATGAGCAACTATACCTTGACTGCTAATGCCTTCCTACTCTCAATGGTGGTATCATTATCAGGCCTCTCAACCATCTCTTGGATAATGCTGACAAAATGAACACAAGAGGGAGAGAGAGATAAAGAAAAACAAATCTTTAAAATTTTAAAATTTCAAAATAAATTCAATAATAAAGGAGTAATATCAGAAAACTTTATAAATATATCATTTGAGATAATCTTTTTCAATCAATTGAATAAATAACAACCTAGAACCAAAGAGCATATTATTAATCAAAAGTTCTTATTTGAAGATTTTTCTTTCAAAAACAAAACTAGAAAATTATGAATATCTATCTAAAAAAACAGCATGATGTCAGCCCTTTTCTCCAAATTTAAAATCTTTAAAAAAATTCCTTTAGAAGGAAATCCCACTTACTTGGAGTAGTCTGTGGGATCGCACACAGTGGTTACTCTAGCATGATTCTTAGCTGCAGCCCTCAGGAGAGTCACACCACCTAATTGAGTAAACCAAAATAACGTCCCGTCATTCATTGTCAAAATGTACTGTTGGCAAAGAACATGATCCTGAACCAACCATATCCTTTACAAGGAATGTGGGAATAAAAAGTTCCCATTCAGAGTTTGAAAGCTAGAAATTAAATCACACATCTTGCAATTCAAGCAATGTTAAATCATCAAGTAGCTACCGTTACCGAGTAAAAAATAAAAAAATACATTCGCCTCGTAGAGTCAACAAAAAGACATAGTAGGAAACATGTAGCTATCATAGTCCTAGAAAGTCCATGAACAGATTAAATCAAGATAGAGGCTATCATACCTTGACTTATAAATGACTTAAGAATATGAAGGAAATAAACCAAACTTCAAAGGGGCTTCATCAACTGTGTCTTGTCTCAATTCCATCAATCAACCAGAACGTCAATGACGTAGCGCTCATCCGCATCTCGCAACAACAAATATCGTTAATTTTATGTGGTACACTTTTGAACTGGTCAAAAAATTAAAATTTTATGTGGTACACTTTTGAACTGGTCAAAAAATTAAAATTTGATGCCCTGGAAGGGACATAATTTCATTTCATTTGCATAAAGTACCATAAATAATCAATGGAGCAAAGTCTCAAAATTCTGTGTAGATGTTTAGTGTTCCAAATTTAGCTCTACCAGATAAGGCAAACCAAATCAAAATCGGTCAAGAAATGAGGGAGAAGAAGCAATTTTTGTTATTTTTGGAATAAATTTGCATAAATTACCATAATTAATTAATAGAGAACAATTTCAAAATTCTGTGTAGAAGTTTAGTGTACCAAAGTTAGCTCTACGATATAAAGCAAACCAAATCAAAATCGGTCAAAATATGAAGGAGAAGAAGCATTTTTTGTGATTTTTAAATTATTTTTGGAATAAATTTGCATAAATTACCATAATTAATCAATGGAGCAAAATCTCAAAATTCTGTGTAGAAGTTTAGTGTTCCAAATTTCCAAATTTAGCTCTACCAGATAAGGCAAACCAAATCAAAATCGGTCAAGAAATGATGGAGAAGAAGCAATTTTTGTTATTTTTGGAATAAATTTGCATAAATTACCATAATTAATTAATGGAGAACAATTTCAAAATTCGGTGTAGAAGTTTAGTGTACCAAAGTTAGCTCTACCAGATAAAGCAAACCAAATCAAAATCGGTTGAGAAATGAAGGAGAAGAAGCATTTTTTGTGATTTCGAATACATTTGCATAAATTAGCATAGATAATGAATTTCACGATTCTGTGTAGAAGTTCTAAATCCCCCTCCTAGCCCTATCATATGAAACAATCAGAATCAAAATCGGTTGAAAAATAACGAAGTAGAAGCATTTTGAAAACTGTGGATGGACGGACGGACGGACGACGGACACCACGCCATGGCATAAGCTCATCGGGCCCTTTGGTCCGGATTAGCTAAAAACGTATTCTTTACAGTAAACCCCAGGAAAATGGAAATGTAAGCCCACTGTATACATTACACTCACTTCTTCTGAAGTATAATTATAGGAAAACGTAAGATGAATCGAGAATTTACCAATATCGATGTTTTCCACAGCATCTGCCACTGCTACATCTGGTTTGGCAATGGTCTGCTCAAAGGGATACAGGTTACATGCTACCACCCTGCAAAATCATTCACAGTATAACTTGTAAAACAAATATTCATCTAAACATTTATTCGCTCTGAAAATGATTGAAAATATTAATTTGCTCTGAAAATAATCGAAAAATTTGCATTAGGCATAAAAGTAAATATTGAAGTAAAGACCTACTTGATGTATTGGTAGTTATTTTTCAGGAGATCAGCAGCATCTTCGTCAGTTTTCCTTGCCAGGATACCTGACAAAGAGACAACAAAATAACTGTTTCAATTAGCAGTTCTTCTGTATCCCTTTCTCAAGGGCTATGTAACAAAACTAAGAAGATAAACAATGGGCACATTCTCTAAAATGTACCAAACAACTTTTGTTCACCAACTTTGTCACAATTTCAAAGGGTCAACTGGATTTATGCACACATAGCGTCAAAAGATAATTTACCATGTCTAGCATTATACTAAGATCATGTACACAAGACGGTTTTAATTTAGAGTCTTGAAATTTCTTACCTCCATGGACGGCTGGATGGAGTGTTTTGACCCTACCTCCAAGCATCTCAGCTACTCCTGTGATGTCACTCACATCTCTGTCATGATAAAACAAGTAGCATCATATGAATGATTTAAGGATAGGTAATATTATTAAAATCAAATTTATCAACAGCGTCATCAACAATAATAATAATCTGGATTAATATAGCGTTTAATACGAAATACCGTCTCTACCAACTTTACAGATCGTATTACCTTAGTACTCGGATTCATTTACACACAATGTGCACCATCTCCATTCCTTGGGGAGTATTCCTACCATATGGTCACTGTGAGGGCATATGGCAATTAATATTACACAAAGGCTTTCATCATCCTAGCAGATCCCTATTCTTTCCTGGGTATGGAGTTGCAAATATAGATTACCGGTAATTCATTGAAAAAAGGATATTAGTGCAATGTCAGGGATTGGACCCACAACCTTTACAATTGAAGTCAAGTGCCTTAACTGCTCGACTGCGACACCTCTGACATGGACACACATATGGACACATTTGTCTTCCTCACACCCCTTGTGATCTATAGTTCATCTTCGTGATAGGCTACATAGCCCTTTGTAGATTACCAGAAGATTACTTGAGATATATGTACACCACAAGAAACCAACATGAATTTACTTCCACAGAAAACAGTGCACAAAGTGTTATTTTATCAGACAGAAAGATATCAGCATTTGTCTTTCAGTGTGTAAAATAGGCAATGTGTGATAGTCAGAATTATTTCAAAATGGTTAAAGTGGAAGTCCACCCTGATATTAAGTTGGTTTTAGTAGAAGCAGGAAAATGAGGAAATGAGGAAAACTTGGCAAATCAGTGATAAGATTTTCCCCAGTCCCATAACAACTCAATCTGTCTCTAAATATATTTTGAGGTTTTATTACGTACCATCATATGGATCTAACATATTTTCAGTAAATCATCCACATTTCAATAAGCGAGTTCGTAAATAGCTCTGGACCGCTTGACCCCAAAATATCCACAGATCTTAGACATGATGGATACTTCCCACCTGTGCATTTTAGAATAATCACTGCCAAAGTGATGGAGGTGCTTCATGAATACCTTTTGTTTGCCTCTTGAGAAGAATACTTCCACCTGTGTATCAGATAAATGTACTGTTGGTGCATAAATGAATACTGATTACATAACTTTCATGAGCACGATCCGAGTATTCGTCTCAATGGTTTTACAATTTGAGTACGAATGACCTTTATCTGTCCATGCGCAAATCCTAATCACGACCTCGCTTATTGCAAATGTCTCCAGCACCACTTTGGTAGAAGAAACAAGAAGAAAGAGAGAATGGTCTTACTTGACTGGGATACCAGCCGCCTTGAGAGCCTTGGATGTTCCTCCAGAGGCAATCAGCTGTAGACCTAAGCGATGAAGCTGGGTGGCAAAGTCAATCAGACCTTCCTTGTTGAAAACACTCAAGATTGCTGTGAATACAATGATAAAAGAAAATATTAGACAACAGGCTTGTTCCAAGCCTACTTTCAAGTGAATCATCGTCTGCTTTGAATACAAGCTTTTTTTAGAACAAGTAGTAGTAGTAGTAGTGGTGTTGGTTATTTTACCCGACTGCTTAGAAAGCATAAATGCTTGTTAGTAAGCAACCAGAGGACCAACAGCTTTAGGTCCTCTCTGAGGAAACTGGTCATGAGGATTAATGCCTTACCAAAGGGCACTAGCGCGTCGACTTGGTTTCGAACCCGGGTCGCTGGATTACGAGACCACTGCTCTACCAACTGAGCTATTGCGCCTCCTCAATAAACAAGTGTTGACTCTTGATTCTCTCCTCCAAGACAGATGGAATCCAGCTGCTTGCCTCAACAATTGGCATTGTGTCTGAGCGTGCGTGCGTGGATGTCGGACGTGTCTAAATCAGGCTCCCAAAAAACCTTTGAAAATTGCAAATATATTTGTTGGAATCTCAATTATTGAGCTAGTTTTTCTGCTGATATCAACTTTTTTGTGGATTTATGCTGGATTTTCTTTGTTGGAGCATTTATTCTTTGATTTTAGATTGAGGATTATTGCTCTCAACTTAGTGCATACTCCCACTAAAAAGTAGTGTGTGTTACTTCAATCGCAGTACATCGGACTACGATCAGCCTATAGTAAGCCTACAGGCTACACTCAATGGTACACATACTTCTCGCTCTACTATTCAAGATGAACCCTTTCGCGGGCTTCGAGGAATTTTTGGTTGAGGAATTTCACATTGTGGATTTAGCACACTAGTAGATTCTAGGGGTTATTTCAAGTTATATGAAAAAGATTCCGCTAATCAGGAATCATCAACTATGGAAATAATACAGAAAAAAATGACTAAATTATCTCCTTTTGGCAAAAGCAATGAGGAAAATGAAGAAAATGTTGTAGAAATTGCTGAGGCTGTATCTGGAAAAGAGTTTGTTGATAAAACAGTTAAACGCAGTCATAGTGGTTCCATTCCAAAGGCAAAGAGATCGCTTGAAAAACCTGAAGAAAACGTACAGAAAGGAGGAAGGAAGGCAACCTCCAAGATCAAAGCTGGGACATCTGCTTCACAGGGGACTGGAAACTACACATGTGAGTACTGTAAAAAGAGTGCAGTTGATCTTATGATAGAGTGTGAGTCATGTCTGCGTTGGGTTTGTCTTCGATGCCAAGATGTGCCAATTGAGATGTATGACGTACTGTCTAATCATGCAAACCTGCATTGGTTTTATATGGAGTGTGAGAACGGAGCAATTAAGGCTGTGAGACATGCCCATGGCTCATCATCATCATCATCTACTTCACAAACAGTTGAGCAAATCATCCTTGATGTTAAGAAAGAAATAACAGAGGTGAAAGAAGAAATCAAAAGCCTGAAAACTCTTAACAAGACTAGTTATGCCCATGTTGTCGGTAATGGATCTAGTGCCAGTACCAGTATTTCTGGTCCTGCTCCGGGTTCACCACCGGGACTACTCAAACTCCGCCCAGGTTTATCAACCGTCCCGACTGAATGTGTCAATGTCGCCACAATGGAAGAAATCATGGACAGAGGGAAACGCAAAAACAATGTTGTAATTTACAACCTCCCAGAGTCTAAGGCAGACATTGCAACAAATCGAGAAAAAGAGGACTATGATGCAGTGAAGAGTCTTTTCACCAGTGGTATGGAGATTACCGGGGTCAAGATGAAGAACGTTACTAGACTTGGTGGGGTCTGTCAGAGCAAGGATAAACCCAGAGTTCAGCTAGTTAAACTTGAGGCGATGGGCATAAAGATGATATCCTTTCATCTGCCCGCAAATTACGGAACACTGAGAGATGGGCTGACACATATCTCGCCAGACCTTACCCCTACCCGGCGCAAGGAGAGGAGAACTGTGTGGGAAGAGCTCCAAAAAAAAGGAGGAATGAAGGTGAAACTGACATCTTCATACGTAATGGGAGGATCATCATGGCCAAGAAGAACCACAGGAGAGAACATGGACATGATGGAATGAATACAGAAACTGTTCAAGAGGTCAGCCAGGTGAAGGTGAAGGAAAGTGGTGATGGTCCAAGATCTGAAGGGGCAGTGGGAGGAGACGTACCTCCTCAGCATTGACTGGGGCGGAGTACAGTCAGCATTTTAAACAGTTGTCCATCAAGAAAACTCAGAGATGGTAATGGTTTTAGAGTACTGTATACAAATGCTGATTCACTTGCGAATAAGGTTTATTGAGCTTCAACAATTAGTGTATGTACATGATCCACACTGTGTTATGATTACTGAGGCTACCATAATCCTAAAAGTTCAGCTTTTGCACTGCATCCAACATCTGTGAGTTTATAGCAAGGGTACAACAGTTATTGTAATTTTGATGAAACTAAGGTACGAGGCATCATTATGTACATGAAGCAATCATTATCTGCCACTGACTTTCAGTACAGCTCTGATTTCTCAGTATCCGTATGGATTTCAGTAACTCTTCCTGAAAATATCTCTTTGTTGATGGGGTGTAGACCCCCTATATTATTATTCGCAGCCCATCTTCAACATCACTTAACAATGAACTATTGTGCAAACTAGTACGTGACAATACCTTGAGAAAAGAGCGACATATTCTTGCTGTAGAAGATTTTAACTTTCCAAGTATAAACTGGAGTAACTGGCATCTATCTACAGTGGAGTGAGGAACAGCCCGCATATCAATTTTTAACTGCAGTGCAGGACATTTTTCTCTACCAGCCGTATCACACGCTACCAAAATTTAGGGAAGGGCAACAGGCTAACGTTCTGGACCTTGTGGTCACTGATGAATTGGACCTTATCTACGACATCAAATATTTGCCTCCCCTGGGCCTGGGCCTGGCCCTAGGGAGGAGTGACCAATGACTGTTGTCGCACACAAGAGAAAAAAGACTCTGTCTAGAGTCTAGGGCCTAGACTATGACTTCAACAAAGGCAACTATAAAGAAATGAGGAGATCTTTGTGTGATGTTAACTGGGATGATTTTTTTGCCAATTCTAGCTGTACTGACTCATGGAAAAAAGTGTCTGATAAAATCCATCATCGTATGCAAGAGAATATTCCAAAGAGAGTCATGGGGAAAGGCAAGAAAAGGAATATTTACATGACTGATGACTCAAAGTCATGAAGCTTCGACTATCTCCAAGACTACAAAAAGTACAAGAGAAAGCAGAGATTGTAGAAAAGATATTGGGAATCAAACAGCGTATGGGATTATGCTACATATGCTCACCTAGACCGAATTTTCCGTCTCTTTCGTTCGTTAGCCTCTTATTGGGGTAGGGTCGGCCGGCTCTCTCTTTAGACTTAGAGAGAGCCGGCCGACCCTACCCCAATAAGAGGCTAACGAACGAAAGAGACGGAAAATTCGGTCTAATGCTCACCAAGTTCTTGGGCTGCCATATTTCTGCAATTGAGAACAAGTCAATGCTGAAAGTGATACTGAGATAGTATAGATACTAAGCAAGTTGGCAGTCTGTCGAGTCGCGCCAGCTCCAGTGAAGGAATTCTGTGATGCAGTGAAAATGCACAGTAGCACGTGTACGTACGTACGTATCGAAAAATCTCTTCACAACTCTTGTAAGAGGATAAATCCGCTAGTAAGAAAAGTAGTATGAAGTATCATTATTACATCCACGCTTTTCCTAATTTATATATTTCAATTTTTTTACAAAAGTTATCATATGTTTTGATAAAAACATCAATTTTTGTAATATATATATTTTTTTTTAAAGAACCGTCATTTTGCGTAATAATTTTATTTCAAAATAAGTACACCGCCGGAAATTTTCTTTCGCGGGGTATTTAATTTTCGGGGAACCCCCTTTTGCGAGTCACAGAATTTGTTGTGGTACGAGCTAGCTCGCGAGTTCTTTGTTGACAATACAGTTGCGTATTTAACGCAACTCCATTTTTTTCTCTCGTCAACTTCTTGCATCTTGATATCACACACGTCGTGGAGCGACATAGCGTAGAATTTCAGCACAGTATGCATTTTGTGATAAAATCAGCAATTTGGCCCATAAATTGATTAACATTTTCTTAGCAAACTTGGATGTCGAGCCAATCCAAATTGAGATTCGCATAGTAGTGATCTCATATTTTTAAGCATTCATAATTTTTTTTAATTATTTGTCCGATTTCTTTCAAACTTTTGCCATTCTGTTAATCCTTTATTTTTACTTCCGTGTACATGAACTTAATACAAGGGCTGCATTGCCCCCTCTAATTATATTTTATATTTGTCATGTACACTCTCTGCGCCTTAAGTATAAATCTTTTGACAAACAAACCAAACAAACAAACATACCATGATACAAAAAGAAGTAAACAAAGAGCAAAATAAAGAAGAAAAAAAAAATCCCAAACAAATTTTATCGGGGGGGGGGGGGGGGTAGGGGGTCAGCTGGCCTCGACAGCTAACCCCGACAATGCCATAATGAAGTATTTAAAAAAAAAAAAAAAAAAAAAAAAAATTGTTATGGAATGACATGCTTTTTCACTACACATTCTCTGTCAAGCAAAACAAACAGAAACAAAACAAAACGAATTAAAACCAAATGAATATAATGGTGGTGGCGAGTTTAGCTATCAGTCTAGTCCAAATTTGTTTATTTTAACATTCCAACTACTTCCATATTATATTCACATTTTGGTCTATTTTCTACCTTTGAAATATGTATGATTTCTTTTTACATGTAGGATCACTACGCAACATTGCTATGTCAGGAAAGTTTATTCACATGAAAGAGTGTATTGAACTGTTACAAACGGAATGTGACCTCTACAAATAGCACACTACCGGCTATGATAACATGAATATACAATGTTCGTAAATTTGCTAGGCAACATAATTATGGCCTGCCCTACCTAACAACACGGAATGTATGCAATTCGCATTCGGACTATCGGAAACAATATTCGTACCAGGTGAATGAAATAATTTGTAACGAGGCACTAAACAAATATTATTTTGTGCATTCAATTTGATTACGGAAATGGCCTTTTGAATTTACAGGTTTCCTCTTATTCAGTGCTGCTATATCAGGGAGCCTAAGCATACCTCAACCTGTTATTTGGGGGAAAGAATTACATCACAACGAAGTCTGTTCACTGAGTTTAGGGAGGCTTTATGTCCCAGATGACCCCAAATAACCCCCATAACCACATATCTCTGATCAAAAAAGGTCTCATTGCGCATTATTCATGTAATCACTCCTAAAGTGATGGAGGTGTAGTACGTGCTTCATAAATAACCTTTCCCCCCTAGTGGGATCAATGTTTCCACCTGTTTATCGTGTAATGCACTTTTAATGCATAAATGAATTTATATAAGGCATTTTTCCCAAAACAGCATATCCAAGATGATCCATGATGTTCAACGCAAGGTCCAATTTCATTTTCATCATTTCAAGAAACTAGAGCAAAATACCCTGGATATATCAAAGCTTATTTATGAACTGTTTGATAACTAAATATTATAGGCCTATTCTTTTATTTAAAAAAAAAAGATTTATCGAATTTTGTGGGTCAATCGCCCCTTACCCAATGACTTTTCATTTTCAAGATACCAACTTTTAAGCTCTCTTTCGTTTGAGAAGGATATGATGTATAATGCACATGGGTCGGATCTTCAATACATTACTACCCCCTCTCGCGCTCCATTTTGCCAAGGTTTCAATCATGTTCGAGAGATTGACTTGACTGCGCTGACTGGCATGGATAACTCCTTGGATATAGCATCACAAAGCAGATTCTCTATATTGAGAGTTTTACCAGAGCGCCCCCGTTGTATATAATATATAGGCGAACTGCAAGCCCCCATTTTTTTAATATTCTGAGCATGTGGAAAGTGGAAAGAACTCTTATCCATTGTATTGTATTGCAGAGACAGGTTAACTAATTGTATACATACTTCAAGGTTCCACTTGATAACTCAAAAGCTTTCCAGAGGTTCCCCCAGACATAGCAACAATTCATGTACATGCAAAGTGGATTCCATCTATAGTATAGAGATGCCATTATTATTTGTAGCAGGTGAATCATGAAACAGGTTTACCAACATATTCACATTTTATGCATACTTTTGTAAACAAAGCTTTACTTGACAACCTGAAAGCTTGTCAGGGGACTTGCCTGACATAGCAATAAATATATGCAGACTGGATTCCAAGTATTGTAGTTATACAGTAACAGGATAATGGAATAACTGGTCACTAGGTCCCACGAAATAAACATCTATTCATTTGAATATGGTATAGTAAACCGGTCTATTAGGCCTAACAACAAAAATGTTGTATCGCTCTTTACGTTCCAGCACCTTGGTCGGTAGGTCACTTTTTTTTGTTGCTTTTTTTTGTTTTTTTTTGTTGTTGCTGTGTATTGTAAGTGCTACGCATCAATACTTGTATATGTATCACGATATGCTCACGTGCTTAGTGCTAGCACGACTAACCACTCTTCCCGAATTGTTATGCTCTTTGCCTGGGGGTTCTGGAGAAAAGCATGTATAAATTCAAACACATTAGAAAACAGGTCTATTCCATTTGAGTTATGTATAAAATATATTTCATGATTATACGATGACAAAAACTTGTTTTACTTGAGCTTATCATCTTTTACCCATGAAGTAAATTGTACTAGTATATGCAGAGTAACTTTTAAGACATTATTTTCCTTGGAAAAAATTCAATGCGCTGAATATTTATTCGGATTTCACTTTTTGAAGAAAAAGATTATTTGTGAATAAAAGGGCATATATAACCCGACCCGAGGCGATGAGCGATGATTTGAAGTAAGCTATTTCTATAGTGCATAGCACCGGAAATTCATGAGCACCTCTTTTGAGTAAGAGTCATGTATCATTAATGACACTGGATATAGCATAATGTTGGCAAGAATAACAGGTACCATGCAAAATGCTAATGTTATGTTCTGAACCAATTAATGGTAGGCCTACACCCAAAATAATTTTGTGGGCCTGATTATCAAAATATGAATGTCTAATAAGGTTTTTGGTAGAACTATACATTTTCATTGTGAATACTGAATTTTGTCAACGATTTGAAATATTGAATGGCAAACTCGAAGCAGTATACATATTGCTACTGTTCTTCAAGTTAAACTTTTGGATTTTAGAGATTCATTAATATTTTTAAGGCATATTAAATACCGTGAAAATATATTTTTCTAAGAATTAAAGCTGTATTAATTTTGATAAGTTCATCCAATTATAAGGGACAAACCAGCGTGGCACTCCATATAATGATATATGAACGTTCGAAATCCAATTACGTTTTTGGATGCTTAAAAGTGCTGTTTGTTTGGTGTAAACAAACTAAAAGTAGGCCTAATTAAAAAAAGTTGAACATTATTTGTCATGGTTATTTCCAGAGCTTAACCTATATGTTGATGTAATGAGAGAATGGTGTGTATGCTTGATTGGTATAGTATATTCGCAGCCATTAAGTACAACAATGGAAAGTGGGTCCCACTTTTGAATTTCTTTAAAGAATTAAGTTGGCAGGAAATCAACTATTTTAATAATTGTATATTGGAAAAGCGGGAAGTTCAGTGTTTGTCTTGTTTCTCTTATTTTCCCTTGTTTCTCTCATAAGCTACCCCTAACCAACTAAAGAGGCAATAGTATTCACTCACCACAATCTGGGGCATGAAATTAAAATTGATCAATATCTTTATCCCTTTAGTTTAAGATATGAGGCAATGCAATCAGAACATAACTAGACCTTCAAATGAGTTAAGCATTTAAGAGAGATGAGAAATATTTTATCTCAGATCATGAATAAGAAAAGGAAGTGATGGATTTGGCCACTGATTCATTCAAGGCTTCAACGCAAGGTCTAGATCCTGTAATAGGCAATTGTAATACAAACTACTATCGTGGAAATTGCGAATTAGGACGCTAAGTTTATTCTTATATATGGATTTGAAAAGTAAACGCGCGATCAATAGAAACTAATCGGTTTCAATTATCCTCGCCAATGACTGAAGTTGATGTACAAAAGAAGTTATTATAACGAACGTCAACATGAGAATTATACCCACTCCACGGCTTAACCTAGATTTTACCTGGTATTATGCTCATTGCAATGGGGGTATTTACAGGATCGTATGCAATGAGCTGAATCTCCACCAGCGTAAAATAGTATTCAATAATATTTATACAATGATACCAATGAAAAAACCGCACAAATCTGATCATTCACAAAGCAATGTTCAGCAACTTGACCTAGATTTGATCTCACAAAAGGTTGGAAATTTGAATTATGAAACATATATATATTTGGTTAGCAAGAGAAAGCGGAATAGTACATTGCCCTGGATTAGGGTAATCTGTACAATTATTATTGCATGAAAATTGGAAATCCCAAACTTCACCTCATAAGGAAAAGAAAATAGGCGAATTTTTTTTTAGCTATTGGCAAGCAGCCAAATTTGTCGATAATTTTCCGTTAATTTGCACTGAAGATGAACTCTAGATTCAATACCTATACTATTCCACTTGTGAGTTAATGTTGGAAATGCAATTTGAATATTGCTTTGAGTATTTTTTTGTAATATTCATATAATATGATGTAGCTTTTATAACCCGAAATGATTTTCATTGATGTAATAGTTTGTGACTCTCTCTGAGGAGGCGCGATAGCTCAGTCGGTAGAGCAGTGGTCCAGGGGCGGATCTAGCTTTTTGCTAAGGGGGGGTTTGACCAAAATAATGACGATGCGGAGCATCGTCCACGAGCCGCGAAGCGGCGAGCCGATTTTTTTGGGGGTGTTTATTTGAACCCCGTAAGTGATGTTTTCCTGGCATCTATTAACACAATGGAGACCATAAAAAGCAGTGCATGATAACGTCTTTTTAAATCAAGTAACAGTTTAATACACAGTTATATCCAAAGTTATCATGTGTTTGGTTAAGTTACCAGATGAGTTGAATATCTTCTCACAATATTTCCACTTGAAAGGGTTTCTCTCCAGCGTGCGTTCTTTTTTCTTTCTTTTTTTCTTTTTTTTTTTCCCTTTTTTTTTTTTTTTTTTTTTTTGGGCCGCCCAAGGGGGGGGGGGGTTTAAACCCCCTAAACCCCCCCCCCGTAGATCCGCGCCTGTGGTCTCGTGATCCGGTGATCCGGGTTCGAAACCAAGTCGATGCGCTATTAGTGCCCTTTGGTAAGGCATTAATCCTCATTACCAGGTCCCTCGGAGAGGACCTAAAGCCGTCGGCTGTCTGGTTGCTTACTTACAAGCAGTCAGGTAAAATATCCACCACCACATTGTCTATCCCTTTTGTACTATCCTTCTCTCTTAAAGTATCCTCTGCAATTTGTTTCTCCCTATCTCATCTCGCTCCCTTTCTCATTCCTTCTATCTCTCTTTATTTTTTCGTCACACTTTCTTGCATATTTGTAAGTTAGTTATTTAAGGGGACCTATGATATCAAAACCTTTGCTTCTCTTAGGGGTCCCCCAAAACTCTCTCTTCAGTTTGAAACAAACAAGAACGTTTTTCTCCATTCATCATTAATACAGGCTATAATAGTTATCGAGATGTTATATTCTTGTGACATTTATACTTGTGTTTCTAATTGTATTATGTTTTGCTCTTGTTGTGTTAAAAGTCATTTAGATGAGTGGAAATGAATAAATAAACTTGAAACTTGAAACGTTCTAAACCCCTCAATACAGTTTGAAAACTCGAGTTGGACCGAATATATAGCTCTATCATCATGGCCTAATTATCGCTAATCACCATTAGAAAATGTGTATTCCTTTTTAGAATGATACCATATTTCTTAATAATAATAACAATTAATAGGTCTATTTATATAGCGCAGATAATTATATGTTATACTTTACTGCGCTTAATACAAGGTATAGGTATCATTTACATTACCCCAGCTTTAAATTGGGTGAGCTGCCATGATAAAGTGCTAAAGCATTAAAGGAATTTCTTCCTATCGGGTACCTTAACTTCACCTGGGTGGAGAGTGGCAAAATTAGATTAATGTCTTGCCAAAGACATTGGTGTCGCGGCGGGATTCGAACCACGAACCGTGTGATCCACAGTTCGGTAAAAAGGGGTATCTCACTGAGCGGCGAATTCTTACGAACGTTGCGAATTTGGATTCGCCAATCTTTCCGATGTACATGTATGTCGGCGAAAATTAGCGATGTTTAGCGACAATAATATTAGCAACATTTGAGCGAATGTTTGCGGAAGGCAGTTGGCGACTATTAGCGACTGTAAGCAAATGTTAGCGACATGTTTTGCGAAGATAAGCAACTATTTGCCAATCCTTTGCCACTATTTGTGAACGTTTGAGACCTTTTGCTAACTCCTGGTACTTAATGGGTCGATTTTTATAAAGGAACCATTATGGTAACGTGGTCGCTAGCATTGGCGAAACAAAGAGAACTGGCGATAACAAAGAGCGACACCGTCTTACAACCGTTTGCAAAGGCTTACGACTGTTTTGCAGACGCTTACGACTGCTTTGCAAACGCCTGCTATTTGCGGAAAAATAGATTCGCAAAGAAAAATTGTTTGCGAAAATGAAAACTGTTTGCTAACTTTTTTGCAACCTTTTGTAACCTTTTACGAACCCTGGCGAAACCCGAAATTCGCTATGTTCGCAAGCATCCGCCGCTCAGTTCCGCATCCGCTAGACCATGACACCTCTATGTTATGATTTTGCAGTCACGGAGTGAGCAGTATACATCAGAATAAGGGGCAGGGTCAAAAGTGATAAGCTGCAAAATGAACCGGTAAGCACTGGTATTGTCTTGCAGAGCACTCCTCTTTCTTTGACATAAGAGAGTGTGATTTTTGTAAATGCCCAACTGGTTATCGATGAATGCCAAATTATAAATAATCTGAAATAGGAATCCATGCACCAAAGTTACATATTTTATCACGCAAGATTTGCTACTGTTTGGTCCTCCACTTCATAAAGCACCATGCCTAGGTTAACAGCAGTGAAAAGGCCCGGGCAATAGGGCAATTTAAACGCATAGTCGAACTTAAGACTAAGAGCAATGCAATTTCCAACTTTTCACTTTTGACCTTGCTCCTTTTTTTTTTAAATCTACCGCTCATTCCATGATTGAAACTTATAACAAATTGGGTATCATTTAAAAAAGGAATAAACACAATATCTAATGGTACTACACATATTGATGAAGATCATTATTTTTGTCTTATTAGGCCATGCCAAGAGAGATATACTTGATCATACTGGAGTTTCCAAACTTTTTTTGGAGGGGTTTATAATCAACGTTTACCTTATAGTAAACTTTCAAAGCCTGTCCAATTTTGCTCAACATCAAGGAAGGAGATTGCATTATGCCATATTATAGATTATAATGCCCGTGATTAGGCAGTTCCAGGCGCGTATTCGGGGGGGGGGGGGGGGGGGAGGGGTTTGGGGGGTTAAACTTATTCAGCGGTTGGCTGAGTCGTTGCGAAATTTTCGGCCCGATTTAAAAATATTAACCCCCCCCCCTTGAAAAAATCCTGCGTACGCCCTTGGGCAGTTCAATATGTGCTCAATACAGTTTTCAACTTTCAAATCTCTATTGTTGCCACGGAAGGAAAAAGCTTCTTCAATATTCAGAATTCAAATGTCTAAACTCCAGCTTTGTTATGATATTTTAGTACAATACGTTTTTGTAGCATGGTTAAATTTGACTGGTAATTCAATGTTCGTAATTAATAAGTTGATTCGGATAGGAATAGCTATATTATTCTGCCCTGGTTACGCCATCCCCTTGGCCAGAGAGAAAGACTTGCATTAATTGTATTCATCCAAGGACAGTGTAATAGTGAATGTACAAAGGATTTATATATATATATATAAATATATATATGTTACATTATGTTACCAACAATGATTTCAGGCCAGGGGAATATTAAAGAAAGATAAAAATACAAAGGGCAGAATCTTGGAAATCTTGCAAATGATAAAACGACAACAGCGCTTCGCCAGAATATTTACAGACAGAATAGAAAATTGTCAAAATATATTCAAATTTATACATGTTTACTTAGTGATGAGCTATTACACGTGTTATCTCACTATAGTAAGATAGAATTCAAACATTAGAAGTCGCTAGGTAGGACAAACATAATGGCTTGCCATACCTAACAACACATCAGTTATGCAATTTAAATTCTGACTTATGAAAAACATTGATTCATGATAACAGAAGAACGAAATAAATCGTAAAGAGCTTTGCATGGTGTTATAGAGACAAAGATCTGAATAGCCCATTTTGTAATGTAATCAAATTTAATTCACAAATCTTTGTTAAGTGCCTCTTACAAATTATTTCGTTTACCTGATACGAATAATGTTTGTCCTATCTACCAACAACCAATGTATGCAATTTGCATTATGACTATTGAAATATATTTATGCGTAACAGGTGAATTAATAATTCGTAATGAGGCACTTAACAAAGACTTTTGCATTAAATTTGATTACATTACGAAAATGGCCTATTGGAGTGAGTTTCTAATTTTGATCACAAACATGAGCAAACTCGATGCTATATTATAAACAAATGTTATTTTCATGTTGACTAAAACGTAAGGAAATCATTGCAATCACTTACGAAAGAACACAGTAATAATCACGAATTCTTTAAATACCCATAATGATAAAAGAAAACAAGGGCTTTCTAGTACAAGTTAAGATTGTCAGCGCGATAAGTTCTTTCAAGGCAATCAACTACCTTTTAAATTCAGTTATCGAAATTTCTTACTTTCACTGAAAATGTTTATTGCTAATCCGTTGTTACCAATACCACACAACCTAAAATAATCCTTGTATGAAATAAATCAGTTCATCAATCATATCAATAGATGCCAAATTCTTTCTCGATTTTTGATTATTTAGTAAGCATTTCACATTGACAAAAGTGAGTGATTAATGAGAATGACATCTGATAATAACAACAACAATATCAAAAAGAAAGAACTGATGGCACTGATTATGTTGGTTAGTACAAAGAAGGGGATTCGTTTAAAGGTACTATATTTGCTAGCCCCAAAAATGAAAAGGTTAAATTCCAACGGCATTTGAAAGACAATACTAATTTAGGACTTCCCTCAAAACGAAAGGGCTTGAAAATGGCTTTTAATGGGAAAATTACAACCATTTGTTGTCGAATCCACTTAAGTGATTGCAATCACCTAAGTAAAATTCTGATTTCCAGACCCTTTTACCGAATGGTTGTACATTGTGTGCTGCACAAAGATTCAATCAGTTTAATTTTGGCCATTACAAATAGTGGGTTATTGATGTGGACAAATGCTCATGTACCTGTTACAGCTCATTTTATGTATGTCATTAAAAAATAAAAATAATGTCTGACAGTGAAGTTTAGAAGGTAAACGGGTTTCCTTGCATAATTTGAATACTAGAACACTGCTAATGTTTACATTTCACAGATAGGACATACATAACATATTCTTTACTCCTGAAAATTTCTACAGAATTTGATGTTGGCTGCAAAAGGGACATGGTATCACTAAATTCACTACAAGGGTCTGGTATTGAAACCTAATTTAGCAACATGTCAAGTCGTGTTTAATTAGCACCAATTGTCTACTTAATCAAGGTGTTATCTTTGAATTTAGTAAGCAAATAGATCATCTACTCCTGTTGTCAGAACCGCCCACTGAATGCGATACAGTCAAGAGAAGGGAGGTGCAATATTATCTTCAAGCGGAGATTTAGAATACACGAATTAGAAATAACACATTTTTCTTTCTTTTAAGTGTCGGATGATGTGAAACGCCAAACGTTGGCAGCTATTTCCTTTATTTATTTAACGTAATGTTAGGCCTCCTATGGCCGATTGGCTAAAACTCTCTTCTTTGTTGAAGTGTCGTCGACCCCCCCCCCCCCCCCCCCCCCCCTCAGTGTTATTTAGGGTACGCATATGCGTGTTCCAAGCGACCCCCCCTTTTCAGCAAAAGTCCGGTGTGTAAAGTCAATACGGGTCGACCTTTTTCTTTTGTTACGAAAGGATATTTTGGTAACACGAATGGGGTCCGTCCATTCTCGGAGTGGGGGGGGGGGGGGGGGGCGGGGTCGTCGAGTGGTTTGATCTAAAATTATGACTGAGAATGGAAAGGTCATGTGTTCGAGCTCCGGCAGGGCACTGTCCTTTATTGGCTTTCTAATTATACAGCATCGCTCCTCTCCACCCAGGCGTGAAATGGGTATACTCGCGAAATGCGGACGTCAATGTGTTTTGATAAGCATAATAATATATGAGCCCGTAACAAAACAAAAAATGACTGGCTGAAATGCTCCCAAGTTTCGTTGGGTTTGGTTTGGTTTTCGTGTATTTTTTTTTTTTTTTTACATATATAAACATTAACAACGACTTATTATGAAGAAGAAAAACGGTTGGTTGCTCTATTAGTCAAAGGGGATTGAAATTGAACACTCATTCACTAGCTAATATTCTTATTCGAAAATGTCAGCCAGTTAGAAATATCTTGAAATTACACCTGTTTTATTACATTGTATATTATCTCTCCAAAGTTTGCAGTTTCCGTGCCAGCCATTTTGATTGATATAGCAATGTCAGAGTAGTGCATATCGTGGTATATTTAGGCAGGAGCTAATATATCTTATAGATAAAACATAATCCTTTCATTTAGTATTTCTTCGATGGTGCTAGTTAGCCGTTTATAGATTCTGTTATCTATTAAATTGAGATGGACAATTTGGGTCTAAAGAAACAACAGATGAAATAATACATCAGTTTCTTTAAGTCATAATTATACAGGTAATACGAAAGACATAGATGAAATATAATTAATTTTTTTTTTCCATTTTCATTTCAGTTATTTCCACAATAACAGCAAATCAAAAGCTTTTCGCTTTACAAATTCATACCAATTAAAATATTAATAAACGAGAAATATACATAATACGTACAGTGCAGTAGAAGTATTGAGACTAAGAAGATAATTGCTTGCATGTATTGCGGAGAACATCTAGGGAAGCATTATAGCTTGTAATTTAGGTTCCCCTATCTTGCCTTTGTTTACTTCATAGTACTTTCATTTTTTTTTATTTGAATCTTTAATCAGACTAATTAAGCTTCCCTCTATTTGACTTAATCAAGACACCTAGGATCAAATTTCTTCAATCAATCAAACTGTCAAACCACACACTGGTTGCTTATTTCATTTAACGGCGTGAACTGTCTCAGTAATAGGTCAAACACCATTTAGATTAGATTTTGAAGAAGAAAAGATATCCTACTCGGTTTTGCACCATCCAAATATACAAGGGCTACTCGCATGGCAACCACAATGTTGCATTTCCTGTCTAGAAATGGCAAATCCACACGTTCTCAACTTCTCAGTTATAGAGAATAGAGGCTTGTGGACATTCAGACGGTTGTGCTGGTTTGCCAGTTTACCATGTCAACACGAATTCCATTAAAAAATAAAATGAAATCAACTGGAACAATATTGACTAATGGATTTTCGTATATGATCTTATATCGTGTAGACTCCCATCAATAATTGATCTAACGCAACTTTTACCAACGAGATATAAGTTGCCATTAAAACATGAGTTTAAAATATTTGCTAATGCGAAATATTCTAAAGTGTATATACAATAAAATGAACTGGAACTATAATTGTCTAATGGATTTTCGTATGATCTTATATCGTGTACACTCCCATTAATAATTGATCCAGTAACGCAATTTCTACCAAAGAGATATAGGCTGCCTTTAATACATGGGTTTAAAATGTTTGTTACTGCGAAATAATCTTATAAGTGTATATACACACCGTTCGTTTTTTATCAGTTATCTGTGACCGAGTTTTACGTAAAATGCTATGTTCATTGAAAATTGATTCAATCCCGATGATGAACAGGCGACACACCGTTTGTTCTCTTAAATGGCACGACTCCTGACTACCATTTGTCATTGAATTGAATTCGCTGTGGATTAAGTCAGTGTGCGGTCAAATCATGAATACCGACGTCATTCGTGACATCATCACCGGGCTTTTGGAATGGCGGTGAATTTCCAACCCTGGTCATGAAATTGACAGATGTAGTTTGGAGTTTTTGTTGAACACTGAAGTGGCAAGTATTTCACCTCTTGATCAAATTTTCTGCTTGCAAAAGTCATCTCGTCACTTGAACTGAGTTCGGTTCAAGATAATTACGATGCTCAAATTTTGATTGAATAGTAGAAAGATATCATACAATTGATATAATGCCGTTATGTTGACCATCTTACAAGATAAACAAGAAAATATATTGGTTTTCGAATGATATCATAAACATCAGATTTTGCCCCCAATGTTTTACAAAATTTATCTTTTCTACACTAGTATATCGTTGCCGCTTTCAGAACAATGATGCATACAAGTTTTACTTCACCTTTGCTGTTCCTCTCCAAGCACTCGTCTCAATTTATAAGACACGATGATTTACTCGTCAAATATTCAATTATGCAGTTCATATTAGTGAATCAATACTCTGCAGAAATGCGATGGAGGCCCAAAACTCAACGTTTTCACCTGGGAATAATCTATCCTATCTGTCAGATTGATGGAATAGTATACTGCTATAATACTTCAGCCTATTTTATTTATCAAGATTTAGGGTTATTTCGATACTTGATTTGACGTTTATATCACAATAGCATACACTATTGCTGATTCGTATTCATTATAGAATGGAACAACAATGATCGATGAAATAGTCCGGCAGCCATCACGATATACCTTGTTTTAGGGTCTATAGTTTTTTTTTTTTTGGATTATAGTTCCTTAGACCATCAATTTGAAGAATCCGATTGCTGACACTCTGTCAGCCTTGAGCAATTTGAGATATGTGACGTCACACAAAATGGCCGCCAAAATACCCTTTTTTACCAAAATTAATGATAAAAAAATTGTTTACAGTATTTTGCTACATTAAATGTCAGTCAAATATCTTGATTTTTTTCTAGGATCATCACTAAATAAAAATTGACGATGTTGTATGATAAAAAATGGCATGTAAATTTGCATAATTCAGATTGGCGCCCTCTATAGACACGTTAACTTGCAAATTTTAAATGATGGTCAAATGCCAATTTCTAACATGAAATTAACATTTTTTATAAGTCAGACGCACTGAATACAATTATTAAAAATTGTGCACCACATTTTGGTGTGATTTTTTTGTTATTTTGTACTTTAAAGGTAAAGATCAGTTTTGGAAACGCCCCCCTCTCAAAAAATGAAATGGAAGCTCTTATCACCAATCATGTGAACGAATATGTTTTGACTAATACGTGATGATACAAATTTTGCCGAGAAACCGCCTACTAATTGATATATTTGGTAAATTATTATATCTATTTAGACCTGATAGATATCGCGCACGTGTCGCGTAGTCCCATATACATCCTTCTGTGTACAGTGCTTGTAACTTTACCAAGACTGGGCCAAATTTCTAATCGTTTTGATGATTCCAGAACCTTGCAGTACACACCAATACTTTAAGCTAGATGATCAACCTTTTCTGATCGATTCCACGTTTCTTTCACAATGCAATCGCATGACCATAACTGGTCTTTATCTTTAATACTTGAAGAAAACAAGCTAGAATTGCATGCTCTCTGTCCCATAGATATGAGGTGCCATATGGTTATAAATACCCGTTTTCAGTGACAGCATTCCGAAATTTGATTTGTATTTTGAGGTAATACATTCTTTTATATGAACCTATCATGAAAAGGTTCCTCTCTTACAAGGGAATTTATGAGTTTAATAAAGCGAAATATCCACCCAAAATGACCAAACATGGTTACCTTCCAATGGCTATCATTTGCTGCTTTAGTTTGATCGTTATAACACTCGACAGAGGCGCGAAAACCACAGAAAATTGTGCATGCTAGTTTTGCTTTGTTGCATTGGCACCGTGATGATTTACATAGGCTTCCACTCGCACAAGTGCACCGTATTAACCTTAATATGTTGTCCGGTGCGAGTTGTACATTTGTAAGTACTGTGACAGGGATCAGGGATTTGGTTTCCTCTTCTTTTGCATAGCCATACTTTCAGGATCCAATGATGTGGGTCGTGACTGCAAGGCGTGCTTCCACACACATGTTTGCAGATGAGCTCTCTTGCCAACTGAGTCCAAAGGGAGTCAAATCTTCTGCTTCATCACTTTCAGCAATGCATGTACCCTTTTCAATCCCAAAGTATGCCCCAATAGTGTCGCATCCCCTCAACGCATGTCCTGCCAACATCGATGGAATGATATCTTCTAACTTGTGTACAGTGGCAGGAATGTCAATAACAGTTCGCTCTTTGATGACGCCATGATCATTGGCGTTCTAAGTTATTCATGTAGATAATGATGGACCCTAACCCTAACAGCCAGGACCCTAACATACCTTTTCTCATTAGCAGCAATTTGAATCGCTTGCTGTACTATGATGTTGTCTGCTTCTTCATGTGTAATGGAAACATCTTCCCTTGGCATGACATCGCTGCCTGATATCACTTCAACACATACCTCATCTTGACCGGTAATGACCAGCTTGTGCTTTTGCCTATTTCTGAACACCTCATCATTCTGCAGAATCACGCATACCGGTATATGATCAACTGTAGTTTGTTGTCAGTAGTTTCTGGGAGGGAAGCAGTGAGGTGGGAAGACTCTTTTGGATGACTCTCGATTCGTCATGACTTCTAGAAACCCTGGTGGCACACCAATCAAAGATCATCAGATTTTAATCCACAACCATCAAACGGGCTGTACAAGGTTGTTCAAGTGACACGTCAACCTTTGTCAAATTCTTCAAGTTCGCCTTTGACCTGGTGAAAGCTTCCATGACAAAATATTCTTGATATTGACATATCTTCAACTTGCCTGCAGTCCTATTACTCTAGAGTAGATCAACTTGGTGTCATAGACTTTTGAATCCTCCAATGTTAATTAAACTACACCCTCCAAGTGGTTGAAAACTTCACCTACCTCGGCTCCATGTATTAAGCAACCTCTCCCTTGATCTCGAGCTCAACATTCACATTGGCAAGGCAGCAACCAAGATGGCTAAACACTCAAAGCAGGCCTGGAAGAACAATTTACTATAAACCACCAACACGAAAATTAAGATCTACCAGGCCTATGTGCTCAGCACTCTCCTGTATGGCAGTGAGTCGTGAACCCTGTATGCAAGTCAGGAGCGCCGTTTGAATGTTTTCCATTTCCGCTGCTTGAGGCGAATCCTAGGCATCAAATGGCAGGACCACATTCCAAACAAGGATGTCCTCAAAAAGGAGGGATGGTGACCATCTACGCTCTTCTATCACAACGACGGCTGAGATGGCTTGGTCATGTCAGTCGAATGGAAGACGGCCGCATTTCAAAAGACATCTTGTACAGAAAGTTAGCGACCAGAACCAGGACTGTTAGAAGACCTGGCCTTCGCTTCATGGATGTGTGCAAGAGGGATATGGAGGCCAGTGAAATCAACCCTACAAAATGGGAAGCCTATGCTTCAGACTGCCCCAAATGGAGATGCGCTGTGAAGACATGTATACAGAGGAGTGATCAGAAGAGAGTAGAACAGTGGGAGGAGAAAAGACAACAAAGACGGCAGCTAGCCACGGCTTCAACAGCACAGCCACACATGGAATTTGTCTGCAGCAACTGCAACAGGACCTGCCTCTCTAGGATTTGACTGTTTAGTCATAGCAGGAGCTGCACAGCAAGAAACTCTTGCTTGAAGCTGTTAAACAGAGGTACAATTGACGGTGTTCAAAGGGAGGGAGTTCCAGAGTCTTATTGTATCCGGGAAGAAGCTCCTCTTTTAGACAAGCATTCAGGCAAAGTGAACAATTATCTTCTTGGAATGCCCTCTATGCAGGGATGTTGATGGAGTGAGGAAAGTATGTGGAAAGTCTTTCAGCGGGTTGTTGATGCAAAAGATCATCACCACCTGAGCCTGTACCCTGCGTTCTTGTAATGTTGGCCACTTGAGCTGGTTCATGATGGCTTCTACTTTGCTTGTCCTGCAGTAGTCATTGCAGAAGGAGCGGACATAGCGCCGTTGACCTATTTCAAGCTTCTTGATGATTGCTATAATTGTTTAAGTGTTAGGGTCCCATATAATTATGATGATGGCATACTCCATGATTGGTTGAAGGCGAGTATCGTAGCACAATTATTTAACTTTTCTAGGACATGGTTGGATATTTCTTTGAAGAAAGGCACGGGTGGAGTTGGAGTATTTGCTGATAATGTTGATATGTGGGTTCCAGCTGAGGTTTTTCTGTGACTCAACACCTCGATACTTTGCTATATTTTTGTCATCTAGGGTCTGTCCGTGAATTTGATGATGGATTTGCGTTTATTGGTGACATGTAGAACCTGAGATTTATGTGGGATGAATTCCATCAGCCAATCACGCTTCCAGCGTTGCAGTGAGTCAAGATCCTCTTGGAAACGTTAGGCGTCTTCCTATGTCTTGATGTTGCTGTATAGCATGCCATCGTCAGCAAAGAGCCTGACTGTTGGGTTTGGGGAGAGGTACGGTGGCAGATCATTGAGGAAGAGGAGATGTTACTTGGCTGGTGTTGGAGATGGGTCCTTTCAGTAACACCTGCTGGGTCTTGTAACTCAGGAAGCCAGAAAACCAAGCATGTGTGGGTTCCCAGATTCCATAGAATTGGAGCTTGTGTAACAGCTAGCCTTCCATGGGAAACCTTGTCAAATGCTTTGGAGAAACCAAGGAGTGTCATGTCCAATTGGTCGCTGGCATCGATGCCTTTGGCAAGGTCCAGGACAGCAAGGACAAGCTGTGAGACGCAGGATCGCTTCTTTCGAAAGCCATGTTGTGCATCAGACAAGATGTTGTGGCTTTCAAGGTGGTTCATGTTGCTGCTAAGAACGATGTGCTCTGAGTACTTCACAGGTTACTGAAGTCCGAGTGACAGCTTTGTAGTTCTCTGGCTTGCTACGGTCACCTTTCTTGAAGATAGGATCAATATATATAGCCATCTTCCATTTATCAGGCATGCACGATCTGGTTAAGGGAGGCTTGGAAGAATAGAGGGAACACAGGTGTCAGTTTGGTGGTCAGAAGTCTGGCTGGGATTTGGTCAGGACCAGTGGCTTTATGAACATCAAGCTCAGACAGGATCTTCAGAACCCGAGATAGTAATGTGATCCATGGTTGGGTAGGGGCTTCGTCCTTTGTCTCTCAGACTAGTCATATCTTCATTGCAGTTGAAGATGGATGAAAACTGATTACTTAGAATGTTCGCCTTTGAGAGGCTATCTGAGTAAGTCATTTCATTAGATTATTTCAATGGAGCCAACCCTGAGGCATCGCATCGCTTGCCGTTTATGAAACTCCAGAAACACTTTGGTTTACATTTGGTGTCTGGGCTGACAATTTCTGTCAGGTACCCGTTGTAGACTTTCTTGGAAATTGTGTCATAGAATCCACCAGGTAACTTCTGTTAAAACTCATGCATCTGTCTGGTACCGATGCCAAATGCTCTATCATCATTCACTGACGCTGGATCAATGCTGGTCTAAATAAAGCCTATGAATGGAACAATAATGTACCGTAAAATCACTTCTCACTGATTCTCTTGTAGATCTTGGTTTCTTTACATGTATCTTAATTTAGACCAAAAAATATGTAAGATAAATGCAGCACAATCGTAATTATTTTATGCATACGAAGCATATAATATGTGTTTAACGTGACGTAGATCTAAGAAATTGGCATTTGGCTGGCACACCTATTTTTATGCAAAATTAATATATTTATAGAGGGCGCTATTTCAAAATATGCAAATTAGCTTGTCATCTATGGCCGTGCAACATCACGAAACCATTTTTAATGATGGTCCTAGAGAGATACAGACATTTGGCAGCCCAAAATTGTAGAAAAATCCTTGTTTTATATTTATTATACATTTTTAGAGAAAAATCATGTACTTTGGCGGCCATTTTGTATGACGTCACATATCTTAAATTGCTCAAGGCTGTCAGAGTGTCAGCAATCGGATTCTTCAAATAGAAGGTTTAGGCAATCATAATCCATTGAGAAATAAGAAATTGGCATTTGGCTGGCACACCTATTTTTATGCAAAATTAATATATTTATAGAGGGCGCTATTTCAAAATATGCAAATTAGCTTGTCATCTATGGCCCTGCAACATCACGAAACAATTTTTAGTGATGGTCCTAGAGAGATACAGACATTTGGCTGCCCAAAATTGTAGAAAAAGCCCTATTATATATTTATTATACATTTTTAGAGAAAAATCATGTACTTTGGCGGCCATTTTGTATGACGTCACATATCTTAAATTGCTCAAGGCTGACAGAGTGTCAGCAATCGGATTCTTCAAATAGAAGGTTTAGGCAATCATAATCCATTGAAAAAAAAACTATAGACCCTAAAACAAGGTTAGGCCAATAATCTGGATTTGGCTGCCGGACTAAAAATGTGTCAAAGTATATCACAGATGAAAAGAACTATGGATTTGTGTAAATTTAAAGTTGACTCCGAATACTAAACGATCAACCCTTATCAAAATCAGTTCAAGCTTATTAAACTTTAAAGATATGATACAAGGTAGTCGTCCCAAGACTTAATAAGTCATGTTTCCAGCATACAAAACAATGAATGGAATAAAATAAGCATTATCAGTGAGGAATAAGAATTCATTTTGTTAGACCTTATAAACTATAGATATAAATCGTCCGAAATATTGTAACGTTAACTCGGTTTCATAAGATTTAGCGTTCTAGCATTTTCTGTATGTTTATTTTTAAATCATGCGCTGTAGATCGAGCCAATATGGACAGTAAAAGTCAACTTTCAAATTAATATATGATTTTCAAACACGGAGATGGACACATTTATTTAAAGCGTTCGTATTTACTCTATAAGTTCATGAAATACAGCCATAGTTTTAATTGGAGCGATTGTAAACCTGAACAATTAAAAGCTTGAAAAATACGCCTTCGAAATTGGAACACTCCTACCTCATTTCTGTTGAATAGGGTCTGTTTGGGAGGAAATCAAATGTTCTTTAAACGAGTGTTTACTAGAGCGTGCCATTGCACCAAACCCATTAATAACTTCCAGATATATCGACACCCCCGAGCTATTTCATTTGATTCTTCTTCTTATTTGCCACGTTGTAACAAACATCAATTGCTACTCCAGCACGCACAACTGGCAGATCAATTTATAACATGCGGCAGAAAATCTGCCAAGGAGATAAAAGTGTGCTGATTTACAATAGAATTGTGCCAAACAAGAATTGGTATAGGGTGTTTCAATCAAAAACACGATTCTCATGAAGGTGTTCTATCTAAGAGTCAATGCAGATATGGCAAAGAAGCTTGGACAATTACTCTATATAGCCGTACCCAAATTTGCACACCAGAATAAAACGCAAGAATGAAAAGAAACGCCCTTCCTCTAAAGATTTAAAGACCACAAGATAATACATGATATCTGCATCAAAGCAATTTTTCGATTTTTAGCTCTAGTTATCATGCTGATAGTGAAACCTGTCTGAAATAAGTACGTTTTCAAATAACCTGAATGCATATAGGAATAACTAATTTAACATAGTGTGAGAAATAGAGAGAGTGAGAGAAAGAGAAAGAGATAGAAAGAGTGAAAGAAAGAAAGAGAGAGAGAGAGAGAGAAGATAGATAGAGAGAGAGAGAGAGAGAGAGAGAGAGAGAGAGAGAGAGAGAGAGAGAGAACCCCGGGGGGGGGGGGGGGGGGGGACTGATGATGAGAGTTTTAAAAGCTGAATAGAGAAAACATAGAAAACCGTGGGGGGAAAAATGGAAGATAATCACTGCACTATATGGTTTCCTGTTCAACATCGCTGTTATCATTCGCTGCAGGCCTACTTTCTCAACAATATTATCATTGACATTTATTCGTATTCACATTAAAAAAAATCTAAGCCTTAGGGCTGTCTTCAAAGAGTTACACACCATTTACTATATAATATTACAATAGACATCTGACATTTTGTCTTCCTGCGGGAAATCTATTTCAATTCTTCCATTCATTGGAGCTTCGTGTATAAGGAGTGTCGCTTTTGGTAGAAAGATGAGGATGCTAAATGTCATCTCGTCTAGCAACAAATCTGATCGATAGATTCCCGTCTTATTTACATGATGATGATTGAAGATATCTGGTAGTCTGTAAGAGAGCCACTCTGTACCTGTGAGAGTGTATACCTGCATGTGTGTGTGTGTGTGTGAGAGAGAGAGAGAGAGAGAGAGGGGAGAGAGAGAGAGAGAGAGAGGGAGGCGGAGAGAGAGAGTGTGTATGTGAGAGAGAGAGAGAGAGATAGAGAAAGAGAGAGAGATAGAGAGTAGACCGGTGAAGTAACACGAGGTGTGTGATTGAAATCAGAGCAAGATGTGAATGAAGGGATGGCCGTATGCTTAAAGTGACTCGGTAACATTGCCTCAAATCCTGAAACAAAATCCTGGATTCAGCTCATGCTGCAATCGTAATTATAAACCTTTAGGTCAGTCAGGAATCCCATGACCTTTACAAGCCGATCGCCTGTCCGATTATCAAGATAATTTGTATGTATGATTGGAAAACGCAATTTCATTTTTCGTTTTCCTAACGGTTTTTATAACACTACAGTCTTTTGGGGGATGAGTATTATGGTAAAGCCGGTCACTCAAAGATTTTTACTTTTTGGAGGCAGTTCATGATAATTTTGAAGCGGAGTTTTTTATGGCTTCAATATTACACAATTTCACAGACACCGATTACACGTAGGGCCATGCATCTCAGATTTAAAATTGTTAAACGATGCCTTTAAGGCACAAATCGAACTAGTATCTTCTTCGTACTTCGAGAAAGGAAGCCCTTCATGGGGAAACGATGGAAGGAAAAGCAAGTAAGAGAGTGTGAACATTGAGATAGGTACTGTATAAAGACAGAATGATAAAGGAATAAAATGAACTTATTTCGCCCTTCCTGGAATAACACAACATTTTGTCTGTGCATATTTTGCCATTACGCATTCTATCATTGTATACAAAGGTGTTTCAAATTCTTGTTTATCTCTTGTATTTATTTTTCCAACAGAAGTCCTTTGCCCAATGATATCAAACTGTAGGCAGTGCTGCATAAGTTTAAATGTTTAATAGAACCAAAATTCAGGCAGGACATGCTTGTATTCTTATTCAATAGGAATTGAGCTTTTAACGAGTCTTCTTGAATGTTATCTTTGGATTCAAACAAACCCTAGAAGGTCTATAGTTTATACCCTTAAAATCCAAGTAGCTATAACCTTTGCAGTTTGTATTTTCTCGACTCCGCTTCGTCAAATCGAATTACAAAACCGCCCAAGCAAACGTAACTTGCAACAATTTCACTAAATGTGATCCAGATAGCCGTGGGACAATGTCTACATTGGAAATGATGTAGTAAGATGATACTAAAACACACTTGAATCCACAAAATGTTACAAGATTCGAAGATTGTTATCACGTTAAAAAGTGCAATCCGTTTTGGGCTGCTGGTGTTTCTGGTGGGGGCGAGGGGGGGGGGGGGGGGGTGTAGCCCCTAATTAATCAGATCTCACGACAAGTGCTTATTTCACCAAACTATCTATTAGAATGTTTCACGAATAAAGGAGGCGCGTGTACAACATTTACACAATTTTCGACCGAGAACAAGGACAAAATAATCTAATTATCCTCGCTTCGTAATAGTCTCATATACATTTCATACTAATATCAAAACTGATTTGATTTCATTCAGTTTTATCTCACGTTCGAATTCAATATCTTTTACTGCAAAGACATTTTCTAGGTTATTTCATCTTGGTACGAGACCGAGAACCGAAGTGAGTGAAACTTAAATCAGCTCGTTGTAGGGAAGTAATCGTTGGAATGGGAGTAACAAAATTATCTGTTAAAACTCCAAGAGATACCAAAGTAGATGATTCTATAAGATGCCTTCTGAAATACGCTTCCTAAATCGATTTGTATATACTGTTAGAAACTGTGTTATTGCACACATGATGGCAGAAAGGAATTCGTTTCCTTTCTGTTCGTTCTACATTTGTCATGCTTCAAACTATATCTATCATTTGTAAAAAGTTGTACTTTCTCAATTTAATTTAATTTCGTTAAGGAATTCACTGAGTGAAACAGTATCAATAAAACTGACTGTCATTACATATTACTCGCATTTCTTTAATAGTACACATTGATTTGAAGGTATAGAAGTAATTGATTTTGCTGCATCCAATCCTTGATACGTTTGTTTTAAGTAGCTGTTCCCGTTTCCCATTGGTATATATCATTCAGTATCCTCTCTTCATCCACTGTGAGAATGAAACTTTTCATTATTTTAGCTGGAAAGTACGGTGATTAATGTGTTATTTGATGTGTAACCCAAAATCATTATACCGAAATTCTGCTTCGATATAAATAATGTGTTCTGTGTCAAACATGATTCCAGTGAAAGCTATATCTCACTTTTAAATATATATTCTTTTTCAAACTTTTTTGTATGTGCAATAGAAGTTTGCATTAATTATTTTGCTCTATATTGTGATGACTGACTTATGGGCAGCTTTATGTTTTTTGCATAAATACAGTGTTTTCATTGGTTCTTTTGTCAACATGTTATTAGCAATTAAGTAAAGTCATCAATTACACAACTGGAGAATTTTCAAAATAACGAGCTGAAAGAAGACAGATCAAAGCAAATTCTCCTTGGATCATCAGCTGAGCTAGAAAAACATCTGGACGATGATTTATTTAGTCGCATCTCAAGTCACTATTTTGGTTTTGTTTGAAAGCAGGTGTCATAAGATGCCGAAATTAGAAGAGAGTGGGTGAGATAGAGAGAGAGGGGGAGAAAGAGTGAGGGAGGAAGGGAGAGGGGGAGAGGGAGAGAGAGAGAGAGAGAGAGAGAGAGAGAGAAAGGGAGAGAGAGAGAAAGAGAAAGAGAAAGAGAAAGAGAAAGAGGGAGATATATTTATATATATATATATATATACATGTATAATATAAGGGTCACGCAACGTCTTGACTGAAGTGTGGTCCACTCGTGACATATCATGGTCAATGAACGTCTTTTAGCATTCTATCTCGCTGACATTTGTGTGATGTCAGTTGCTTTAATTTGCTGATCCCATCGGCACTTTTAATATATTGCCCAAACGTTTGACATTTCAGGAGAGCGCCTCTTCAAATGTAATCTGCTTAAACCAAACCAGCTGATTCCGCCGGCGGTAAACACGCGAGAAACTAGAATAGACAGAGGTAAAACAAACATAAAACTAGTCATTTTGTTTTTAATTACGAAGATTAATCAGTAAAAATAGAAAAGGCAGCTTGTGCGGTGTTAGGTGTGTTTATATTGTAGGGTCTAATAAAACGAAACCACGAGAGAAACTCAGCTTTTAAGGTTGTTTTAATTTTCACTGTCGTGTCATTCCTTCAAGACCAAACTCGCTTTCTTTTCAGACACATTGACCTCTTAAATGAAATAGATAAATAAGTTCATTCGACTTTGCTCTGTCATCCTCCCAAGCAATACACGGTATTATTTTCCTTTTATTCTATTTCTAGAGAGACACACACACACGAAAAAAAAACGGTGGCACGAATACGAAAAAAAAAAAGGAAAGGGGTCCATCACTACCATTAGTACCTTCGGATCAACATAATTATATAGAGAGCAAATGATTAAATTTTGATAATCGTCCGTCAGGGCAATATACACATAATAATTAAAACAATAAATAAAAGAATAAAAGTTACACTTGGAACTCTAGAATATCCCCCAGACCAGGACATCGTAGGCGCAATGATAAACTTGATACATGGATACGATTCAGTTAAACATTGTCGAAACTTCCAATGATTGTGTGCATCTGCATCTTGCACCCTTTGAAAGAAAAATGAAAGAGTAGACCTATTAAAAGTCCCAGGATCACTTCAACTTTAATCGGCAAGTATAACTCTGAAATAGCGTACTCTTACAGTAGCCCAGTAGATGAATGGCGGAAATTGAACATTATTTTCTTGAAATCTCCTTTATGTTTGATATGTTATAATGGAGGTGAAGAGACTAAGAATGAGAAAATGAAATAAACACAGTACAAAGGCCGAGAGAGAGAGAGAGAGAGAGAGAGTGAGAGGGAAAGGGGGGGGGGGTGGTGTGTTTGTTATCCTACACGGATCTAAAATAGTTCAGTGATTTACACTAATATAGATGGCGTGTTAGTGTCACTGTTTTGGTTTATCCAAATATCATATGAGCTTAAGCAAGATTATTGTAAATTTGACTTTACCGTGTGTATTAAACATAATGGACATTTCAGATTGACAGATTCAATTTCAAAAGATTATGCTCCTCGCCGAAAGGTCATGGAAGGTTCTTCCTTACGGTATAACGCATGTTTTATCTCTTAATCATTAATCCAATCTGTAAATTGGCAAAAGGTTGCCGAGGAGAAATGTTATCTGAACAAAATCGGATTTCATGGTTGTTCGATTGAAGTTTACACATCACAACACTGTATTACATCGTGTTATAACAATCTCATCATCTTATTCTGATATTGAGACCACATAACAAACAAGCTAAAAGTTCAAGCCCTTACATAACTTGTATGCTCCAATGCCAAGATTTTTCTAAAACATTCGTAATAAAGCCCCACTGTTCTACTTGTACCTACTTGCTCCCTCTATATAGAAAACTTCCCTAATCGGTGCCTGTTGGTCCCCCATGATCCTCTATTTCTTATGTTATTTTAGAGCTGAGTTGATGAGATAGCCACCTTTCAGTGACCTCGCTGTGTGGTATAATCCCTCCTAGCCACACTAGTGTTGACAGAGGCGGCGGAGCCGGGGGGCAGGGGGGCACAGTGCCCCCCCCCCCACTTTTTCAAGTACCCAAAAAGTGCCCCTTTTTCCATGGGAAAAGTGCCCCTTTAAATTTGTAAGAAGCGCCCCTTTTTACATAAAAAGTGCCCCTATTACTTTGATATGTGCCCCTGTTAATTTTTAAAAGTGCCCCCTCTCCTTTCCACCTCTGATATGTGCCCTATTTAAATCTTAGAGGTGCCCCTTTTACTATGACAATTGCCCCTTTTCCTTTGTAAGAAGTGCCCTTTTCCCTTTTAATAACTACCTCTTTTTAACTCGGATAAGCGCACCTTATATTGTCACATGTGCCCCCTTTCATTTCTTATAAGTGCCTCTTTTCCTTATGATAAGTGCCCCCATTTAACAAAGAGCCTTCGCCTTTTCATAAATGCCCCTTTTCACCTATGAAAATAGTCCTTTTTCATTCTCCTACTAGTGCTCCTTTTCATGTCTGGTAAATGACCCTATTCAATTCTGAGAGACAATCGTTTTATTTTGACAAGTGCCCCCTTTTCCTCCTGATAAGTGCTCTTTTCATCTATAATAACACCCCCTTTTATTTTGAAACGTGCCCCTTTTCCTTCCTAATAAATGCTCTTTTTCCTTCATAGTTTCCGCTTTTCATAAAAGCCCCCTTTCTCCTCCAATAAATGCCCCTTTCAAAATCTGATCGGTGCTCCTTTTCTTTCAACTAATGCACATTTCCCTTTATTATTAGTGCCCCTTTTTCATTCTCATAAGTGCCTCTCTCATAATATGGTGTTTGCCCCTTTTCAGGTGCGATAAGTGCCCCCTTTCACCACTGATAATTAACCTTTTTTAACAATGATACGTACCCCTTTTCTTTTCTTATGAGGAACCGATCCCTTTTTCATAAATGCCCCTATCAAAATCTGATGGTTGCCCCTTTTCCGTCGACAAATGCCCAATTTCCATTCTCATAAGTGCCTTTTCATCCCTGGTGAGTGCCCCATTTTCACCTCTGATAATAACCCTTTGTACTTTGACACGTGCTCCTTTTATTTTCTAATAAGTGTCTTATCCCTTCGATAAGTGTCCCCCTTTCCTCTCATCATTAAACGTGCCCCTAATTTCAAGCGACTAAGAGCAATATCTCCCAAAGCTCGCTCGCTACGCTCGCTCACATTTATAGATGTTATAATTATGTTACTTATCAAAGGTCTTTTCAGTTTGCTGTTATGAAAATGTGCTTATTTATAACCCGACGAGGATTGGTTTTTTCCTCTTTATAAGATGTAGTTTTCGCACTGTGACCTCACAAATCTTATATTTTTCCTCGCTCGCAAATGATTGTTTCGAACATCACACCCAACTGCAAGGTATGATGCCTTAAAAAGCAATATTTTATAAGATGTATAAATAGAAACAAATATCGCAATCATCCCTGATAATGTAATCAAATTTTAGGGGTATATACCAATGTCTAATAATTGTTTATTTTCGCTTTGAGATTTCCCTTTGTAGGTGCCCTTTTTTCCCAGAAAGATCCCTTTTTTGTTGGTGCCCCCCCCCCCACTTTGGAAGTCGCTCCGCCGCCTCTGAGTGTTGATAAGCTTTAAATTGTCTTCCATCTATCTGCAAATATAAAATTGTTTACTATTATGCCTTTTTTACGCATTTGTTACTTTTCTTCTTCGCCTGTACAAAGAAACATAAACAGGTGGCAGGTTAAACCATTTAGATAACGTTTTGCACATTCAAAGGAAAAATACGAGAAATAATTCCCGATCGTTGTAGACAAATATGAAATACTTTCATAGCATTCTGCCGACGATTTTCCAAAAGTAAATAAACAAACAATGATACACTGGATCGCAGAAAGTGTACAAATTCGCCTCCCTTTGACGAAGCTAATGCAAATTAAGTTATGCCAATTCTACTATACTAACATAACTCTCCAATACCCATTTTCTACTGGATACTTTTTAGAGTAGTGCACAAGCATTATTAAAGACAGTCTACTTCAAGTACATTCAAAAATTTGAATCGTCTTTATTTTATTTAGATATTAGTGATCCCTCGATTCGTGATACGCCTGCATCTGACCATGGACCTACAACAAATCTGACTGTCGCTACTACGATAATTATCTGCTCCAATGGTGCATCGGTTACACCGTGGAGGTAGGGTTACCATCTACTTGAGATGTAATGTATTGAGAGGTCAAACTCGTTCCATGATCTGAAGTAACTCATTCTTAGACTTAATCATAAGTATCAGATATGTATACACGAGACGGGCACGTGTAAGTTGGAGTGTGTGTGGGAGTGGGAGGGGGAGGGAGGGAGGGAGGGGCGCGCTTATCATTTTTAGTGTGTGACATCAGTGTATATGGTGCTCACTTGACGTGCCCACTGGAGTGCATTGCCTAGTTCATTTCTTTAGGCAGTAAATATTAGCTCCCTCTTACGTTGATTCAATGCATTAATTAGAATATGTGATACATATACTATTTTCTTCGATTAAATAAAATATCACGTGTATAATATAGTTACTTAAAGGTGCTATGTCCCATTTGCAGGCAAAAAATATGAAAAGTTTAAATTCCAACGGCATTTTAAAGATAGTACTAATTTAGAAGTTCCCTAAAAAAAAGGGGGGGGCGCTTGAAAATGTCTTTAAAGGTAAAGGCCAGTTCTGGTCATGCGATTGCATTGTGAAAGAAACGTTGTGGAATCGATCAGAAAAGGTTGATCATCTAGCATATAAGTATTGGTGTGTACTGCAAGGTTCTGTGGAATCATCAAAATTATAAGAAATTTGGCCCAGTCTTCGTAAAGTTACAAGCACTGTACACATAAAGATGTATATGGGACTATATGCACACGTGCGCTACACGTGCGTTTATCTCTCACAGACCATATAGATAAACTAATTTACCAAATATATCAATTAGTAGGCGGTTTCCCGACAAATTTTGTATCATCATGTATTAGTCAAAACATATTCTTTCACATGATTGGTAATAAGAGCTTCCATTTCATTTTTTGAAATTGGGGGCGTTTCCAATACTGGTCTTTACCTTTAAGTGGGAAAAAACGACTATTAGTTGTCGAATCGACTTAAGAGCTGTAGAGCCAGTAAGTAATAGTCTGATTTTCAGACCATTGTACCGAATGGCCGTACGTTTTATGCTGCGCAAAGATTCAATCAGTTTAATTTTGACCATTACAAGAAGTGGGTTTATGTAAACAAATGCTCATGTATCCTTTGCAGCTCATTTTATGTATGTTATTACCAATGAAGAAAAAAAAAGTCAGTCACTCAATAGTGTCTGACAGTGAAGTCTAGCAAGTAAACGGGTTTCCTTGCATAATTTGAATATTAGGCCACTGTTAACATTTAAATTACATAGATAGGACAGACACGACATATTCATAATTCCTGCAAAGTTCTACAGAATTTGATGTTGGCTGCAAAAGGGACATAGTATCTTTAAGAGCATTTTTTCCAAAATGAACTTTGACTGACCCAAGCATGACTTTCGAACAAGTTCATCAGTGACGCACGTTTCAAAATAACCATGGTAATTAGGTAAATACCGATTTCATCAATCATCTGCTCATACATGCAATAAGTAATTGGTATTACCTCACAGAGCAGAGGTCATGATATTCGGGTCTATTGTTTACAACAGGATATGTGAAGAACTGTTTCAATGTACTTTGGTGGATCATACTCGAGAAAAGAAAACTGAAGCAGGTCAAGGTAGCTGAAAGTACGCCCCCTTCATTTGTGGTGCCCCCACGTGCCACATGCCTCCTCACATGAACATGTTGAAAGAGGGGAAATGGAAATAATTTATTTTTTTTATCTCAAAAAGCTCTGTACTGCATTAAAATGCTAGGGTTTCAGTATTTCACTCTGCAATTTGTCAAACATCCGGATATTGAGGACTCAATCCCCCACACCAGCCCTTCGCTAGTTACGCTTGAGGGTCTATTCATGTGACGAAAATGATGATACTTTGGGAAATCGAAGGAAAAAAAAGCGATATAACTCTTTTTACAATCAAAATATTTCATTCGAACTAATTTAGTAACTTGACTCTGAAATCTTTAAAGTTTGAGAGTCTGAGTGAAAAGCGGAAATGCTTTTGAAACGTGGAGGCAGGAAGTTCAGTCGATACCATGGTATCAGAGTGTGGATACGAATATATCAGTAATCTCTTTACCCTTCCCCAATAAATTCCAATCTTTCTTGAGGCTAGAAGGTCTGAATGATGAACAAAATTTATTAGGTTTCACTCTTTGGCTTAACATAGAATCTGAATGGGTTCATTGCATTTACATGTCTTGCGGTGTGTTGCAAATCATTCTAATTAATTGCAATTTTTCACCGACTTCCAATCTTCCCAAAGTTCCTCAAGCGAATGCAATGATTTAGTCGAAGCTCCATCCTAAGTTAAAGGTGCAACTAAGCATGTAGACTGACAAGAAATAACACAAGTCCAAAGTTTTATGGGCGGTTGGAAATCAACAACTTTGTAGAGACCTCCCCCCCCCCCCCCCCTGCCCGTCGGATATTAATAACGTCCCGTTTTAAATGGTGTTTTGTACGAGCGGATTTAAATGACACAAGATTAGTCTAAAACTCAATCCACATTTTACGGGAAGCAAAAATGCTTCTCTTAACACTCCAAAAAAAAAAAAAATTCCATTAAACACCTCTTCATGTCCTGATATTAATATAGGGAAAGCGAAAAATGTAAAGAAAATTAAAATGAATGGGAGAAGTTGTACATGTTCCTTTAAAGCGCCACTGTACTACTTGTAGCTACTTGCTCCCTCTTTATAGAAAACTTCCCCAATCGGTGCCTGTTGGTCCCCCATGATCCTTTTTTTCTTATGTTAATTGAGAGTTGATGAGATAGCCACCGTCAGTGACCTCGCTAGGTGGTCTTATCCCTTCTGGCCGAAGTAGTACAGACGGTCTTTAATAATTGCCCCCACCCCCAAAAAATGACTTAGAAAATGTGGTAATTGAAGAAAAAACGTCTGAAACTATAGGAATCTATTTTTCTAGAAACTCAAGCAATTGAATTCTTCTAACATTTTAGAGCCCAGTGCTCAGTGCCACCACTTTTTTGAGTACTCCCAAAGTACCCCCTTTTATGTAGGAAAAGAGACCTTTTTTAATTGTTTGATTTATTTTCTGCATTTCTCAACGTAATAGCACATAATATACAAACTAGGTAAATGTATATTATTAAATACATATATAATAATATCATGATTTAAATCAATTAAATAATTATACCTTTAAAAAACCACATAGTTGACAAATCATTTCAAAAATTAAAAATGTAGGAGACCGCCATCTTAAACTAGAGATTGAACGTGATGGCGACCTCAGGAAAGGAACATATATTGGTGACCAAACCTATAGCATATATAATCAGAAATGAATTAATTTACTTTCTAATTTATACCCCTTCCTCCTTTTCCTAAGTGCCCCTTTTCATCTCTGATGAGTGCCCTTCTTTTTACAAAGAAAAGTGCACCTTATTATCAGATAAGTGCCCCTTTTTGTTTCTAACAAGTGTCCCTTTTCCTTTGTTATAATGGTCCTTTCCCTTCTTATAAGTGCCCCTTTCGGGTGCGAGAAGAGCCCTTTTTACCTCTAATAAGTGCCTCTTTTACTCTGAAACGTGCCCCTTGTTCTTTCTAACACGTGTTCTTTTCCCTTTTAAGAAGATGGCCTTTAAAAGTAACTTGTAAAGATTCATTAAACATGAAAAGAATGAGGACAAGAGAAAAACAGAACTATTTTAATCAGGGACATATCACGTAGGCCTATATCCTTAATGACGAAATTATTCGTACAATCCTCTTTTTTTAAACAAGGAATTTTCGCTCGTGACTGAATGAATCAGTACATTATCATTCCTGTCTCTTTGAATAAAAAGTTTCAACAAACAAACAAAAATCCACATAATAAGGAAACCTAAAATTGTGAAGGTAATAATACCATCATTGTCATTGTCATACCTAATATTATGAGGGGACTTACAGACTTATGACCCGTAATGGTCAACTTAAAGAGTAACAAAAGAAAAGTGTTATAAAGTAATGATCTTGTTTGGATCTTCAACTGAATTAAACACAAACAAGTGAAAGTGTATCACATTAAGATCCTTTGTTTGAAGAAACAGGAAATAAAAAAACGGAATGAATGGGATTCGAATTACACAGAAATGTCTGTAGGTGGCAAAGACCATACAAGCTTAAGGTTGCTATATTGATAATCAACCCTGATTGAAAACAAAATGGACACGTGCTATATACATAGAAGAAAAATGTTTAAAAAAGACATTTTAAATGCCAATTTAGGCTTATATTAATGTCAGTGCATTGGGATGAGTGGGCATTTATTTTTAAGACAGTGGTTTCAATATATTTGTCGTTAGGTCTAAACAAAAAGAACGTGAAGTTTCAAAGAAAAGGGCATTTGAAATATTATCGGTATTTATATAATTTGTGTAATTATGTTCCGAATATGTTAATGAGAAGAAAGATTTGTTTAATGTTAAAAAATGTTTCTTAAGGACCGCTGAAATCACTTAATACAAAAAAAAACACGCAATATTAGTTTAGATTACACAGTCATGATGCGCGAGGTTTGTTCTAATATCTAGATCATATTTGCATTTATATGCTAACAATTTACCTTGTAAATAGTTTCTTTTTATATATAGGTTTTCCCCGCCCAACTTCGTAAACTTAGCATCCGAATTAACGTTACGTTCATTCAAGTTCGTGCGAAATTGAAGGTCTATGTAGATCAACATTCAAAAAGCTAATTGCGTCATTCAATTTGATTTAG
>JAVYIG010012213.1:0-55240 GCA_035222895.1 Strongylocentrotus droebachiensis | reverse complement strand
AGAGAGAGAGAGATAATTATGATGGCGAAAGTTGAAAGTGACAGACAGAGAAGGAATGAGGGATAGGAGGTATATAGATAGAGAGAAAGAAAAAGTGAGAGAGAGAGAGAGAGAGAGAGAGAGATCGAGAGAGAGAGAGAGAGAGAGAGAGGAGGGGAGGAGGGGAGGAGGGGAGGAGGGGGAGGAGGTTGAAAGATGCAAGAATATTAATAGAAGACCTGACAAATTCCCAGATTAATTTAGAAAGGTTACAATTACATAATCATAATCTTGATAATTTCAGGATACCAAATCTTGCTGATAGCTATGATGAAATTTGAAAAAGAAGAAAAAAAGAGACACTCACAAACACACACACACAAAACAAAGAGCAAACATTAAAACAAATTATAATATGATTCACACGCGTTTTTTGAGCACGTTTCAATATGTTTTGAGAGTAAGAAAGAAAAATAGAGAGGAGTAGGAGGGGGAGGGGAGGAGGAGGAGGTGAGGGATGGGGAAGGGGAGAGGATGGTAGAGTTAGGGAAGATAGTGTGAAGGAAAGAAGGGATAGAGAGAGAGATAATATTACACAACATTTATTAGGCGTTTAATACGGATGACTCTAAGCGCACCATTGTCTGACTAAAAAGTTATTTACCAAAACTTAATATAATAAACACACAAATTATAAATCTGTTCTTTATTCAATAAATCATGCATATATGATAATAAAAATAAGAATGAGATCAAACATGGGGAGTAGGAAGAGAGAGAGGAAGAAAATAAATATAGAAAATGAGTAAGGGAGGGGTTCAGGAATAAAGTCAAGAAAAAAAAGATCGCTACCTCTTTTCAAGACGCATGTGCTTGTAACATGACAAAGCAAACGGAAGATAGTAGCGACCAGCTAGTACAGTGTATTGGCGCGATGTATAACAGAGAAGAAGAAAAAAGTGCCTCCGAATGCGGTGACGGAGATTTTAAAATGAAGAAAGAGAAGAAAAAAGAGAGAAAGAGAGAGAGAGAGAGAGAGAGAGAGGGAGAGAGAGAGAGAGAGAGAGAGAGAGGGGAGAGAGAGAGAGAGACGTGAAACGGTGGAATATACACACACCTAATCACCGCTTTCTTATTGGCTTCTTGCGTTGTCTTAGAACAAACAGAGATTGTGTGTGTGTGCGTCTGCGTGCTACTGCTTGCGTGCTTACTTGAATCATCGAGTGTGCGAGCATCCAAGAAAAAGTGCTTTTCTTCCTCTCCTCATCTCTAACTTGAGACTGGCATGAAGCATTGTTGGTCCATCCACCGGGCGTTAATCTAAAGGCGAAGGCTCCCCTTATATATTGAGTGCCTACTTAAACTCCTAAGGGCAGTCCCTCTCTTTTTCCAAACTTGTTTCTTTCGCTCTCGAGAACATTTATCGGAGGAGTGTGAGGGATATCATCTTGGACTGGGATAAGTCAAGGATGCATGACCCACCAACTTTATTTAAGCATTCCAGTTAAATCTTACAATCGTCTCTGAAACATTTTTCTCCCAGGCACATCTTAGGGTTTGTTTTTACCCGCGGGTTAGCGATGATATCTTTTTCATCTCTCCGAAGTTCAAATGTTCCTAATTATCTGGAATGATTGTTGATGAATTCAAACTCATCGAAATATTTCGCGACTGGAAAACAATTCAGCATACTTTTGAAGGAGAAATGTCAACTTTTGTGAACTTCGTATAGAAAGGGTTTCCAGAAGTTTGTTGAAGAAAAGATAAACCAGACCAGACTGACTCCTGAATTACGAATTTTAGCACATTAAACATTTCTGGAACAAAACATTTATTTATCTCAAAATGGCATGTGTGGGTAAGCATGAATCTTGCACAAGGTTTAGTCCATCAATAATTGAAGAGAGGTGTTACATCAACAACATGGACGATTCAAATATTCCCGAAGATTTAAGTATTCGAGCTCGCGAGACCGTGATTTGGTGCCCAGCCGAAGACGTTATCGAGTCTCACGGTGATGACGAATCAATGACTAATACGTCGACATCGTCGTCGGCAAGAAAAGACACAGACAATATCGAGCATGAGGAAGTTCTTCGAGAGTCTACCGTATCGTATTCGAACCACGAGGAACGATTTCGTGAAGCGATGACGACGATGTCGGAACGAGAAGAGAGGTTTCGTACTTCGATGTCATTTCCCGAGCGAGGGGAGTCGTACCGCGATTCGATGACGGCAATGCCGAACAACGGCAAGCTAACCAACATCGCTGATATAAGCATCCCCCTAACGACATCGACAACAACGCTACCCAAACCTAAGGGAAAACCGACGTATCACCGCCATCCTAAACCACCATTTTCTTACATTGCTTTGATTGCCATGGCAATTCGTGATTCGGGCCAGGGGAAACTCACTCTAGCTGAGATCAATGAATACTTGATGAAGAAGTTTCCTTTCTTCCGTGGTAGCTACACCGGTTGGAGAAACTCAGTTCGACACAATCTCTCTCTAAATGAATGCTTTCGTAAGATACTCCGGGATCCATCGAGACCATGGGGTAAAGATAACTATTGGACAATCAACGAGAGCAGCGAATACACCTTCGCCGACGGAGTCTTTCGACGTCGACGAAAGCGGATTTCGAAACGAGCGGCACAAAATCAGAAAAATCAAGAACGTCGTGAAAAGGAGATTGCAAGAAGGGAGAGACAAAAGATTTCAAAGTTTTCTGGACCTTTCAGCATTGATAGCATTCTCGGGGAAGACGATGATAGTCGAGATAATGATCATGATGATGATGTTGAGATGACATTAAATGAAAGTGACTGCAAAGAAATACATGAATCGGTGAGTATTCCAAAGTCGTCATCATTACGTGCCGTGGTAGATCAGCGTATCCGAGACGCTGCGAACGCCGCTGCGTCTGCGGCTGGAACCCCTCCTCTCATGAGTCGTATGATACCTGCAGGGTTCGCCCGGAGCATGATCCCGATGTGGAACTCTATTTACCCGGGGTCTCGTATCCCTTCTCGATCACCGTTTCCCGGGTTTGGCTGTTGCCCGATACCACTGGCCCGTTACCCTGCGCTAGAAGCCCTCCAGCAACACGCCAGACATCAATTTCAGCACGGTGCGGCACTTCCGTTCCCTATGGCTATGCCTGCTGGCCCCGTGCGCCCGGTACTCCCCCGTCCAGGACAGCTCATCTACCCTCTCTGTCAACCGGCGTTCCACACCGAGCACGCAAAAGGCTCAAAGTTCTGCATAGATCACATCGTATCATGATAATAACTTGATTCATTCAAAGATCGAGAATTATGATTTTTCTAAATTCTTTTCGAATCAAACGGACTTTGTTAACTGACATCAGTTTCCTGTTAATCCTTGTAAAGTTGAGATATGTATTTATTTTGTATTCATCTTTACAAGTCGTTTTACAAACCTAAAATTGATTCGATGTCATTCATTCATCTCCATTTATGTCGACTGTTGTAATATCGCCCACTCGTCACGTTAGAATCCGAAATCGCTCATTCAACTCGTCATTGAAGGAAACACCCACATATATACACCCACGTTTCCATCTTATTCACGTTTTAGATCATCAAACCATGTAAAGCTCGATTGATTTCTGTTTTCTATTGATACAATGTGACATGGACATCACAAACCAATTTATTTTATCGATATGATCAATTTTTGTATCAACTGTTGAGAGTTGATGATAGTAGCAATCCTTTACATGCTGTAACATCTTTTAATCATATAATATCTACATCTTAAACATTGTAGGAAGAAAAGGAATCTTGTATTGACTATGTCTATAATCATACAAATGATAGAGGATCTTACTAATATTTTCTCAATCAATATCACCAGGCTCACGCTTACCACTCAAAAAAGTAAATCTGATTAAATCAATATTCATAAGCTATCACAATAGTTGAAATGTTCATATTTTAGACTTAATGTACGATTGATGAGTCATGCAATTACCCCAAAATGATGTTAATATTTTAAACTGTTGTCGTTTGCTTCACTATATTATAACATGAAATGGATTATGTTTGAGTCCATTTAATCTTCGTAATGAAATGTTACTGCGCTCATATTTAAGAATATATGATTTTTCCCTCAAAGTTTGAATGTTGAAATTATGTCTTTGGTGAGGACGCGTTCATTTTCTGCTCAGTATTTGTATTTTGACCAAAAAGTTTGCGATACAATCATAATCACGGATAATGAAGGGACATTATATCATCTTTCTCTTTCTCTTATGAATATCACTTTCCATGTATGAGTGGGCTATATTTGTTTTTTTGTTTGATAGGCCTATGTGTTTTTAATGGAGGTTTGACTGTGAAAGTTTTCGGTTTAAATGCTTTTACTTGTGTTGAGTAAATAATCATTTGTCATAATTATTTAGGGGGCTTTTTCATAAGGAGAAATTATATGAATACGATCATCAATATCACTGCCATCACTATCGGTACATAATATTTCATAGGATTGTCTTTTATTTGAAGTCATTAAACATGCGGCTTATTTGAACAAGATATACAACGTCAATGAACAAATATGTAAATTGTGTGCACAGTCATAACTACTATGGATAACTTGTATATAAACGGTTCTGCATTTAAAATGAATGCAACAAATAAACTCTGGCATGAATACCAAGCCAAAAATAATAAAACTGTATGTCGAAGAAGTCGTATTCACATCGTCTATTTCATATAATTTAATTGCTTATGATATTTAAAAAAGCAAATATTGATGCGATGTTGATATAAATATGTGAATCATTATTCGAATCACTGTATTTTTGCACTATCAACAGAGCTCAAAAAGATGAAAAATTGATGTCTAAATAATATCTATGATCAGTACGACTTGACAACGAGCTTTATAAGTCAAGACATTTCATGGAAATTTTGCAAAGGTTAGAACGACTTTGTTCATTGAATTGATGATTCATTCTAACCATTAATAAAAGATGTTTTGTGTACAAATAAAACTTTTTGTTTAACCATATCGTAATGGGGGGGGGGGGGGTCTCAAATTTATTATAGGTATAAAGCCTATAGCTGGATAGGATCTTCATGTTGGTCAAGATTGTTATCATAGAACTGTTGATATGCAGCTGCACACAGTGTAGGAAGATGACAATATGTTTAAAGAAAGACTGATTTAGAAAAAAATCTTTATTCTAAATTGATAATTCTATTCAATTGTGTTGTATGAAATTTCTTCTTTGTACTTCTTGTTTGATATATTTCAATAAGTTTGTGCATTCCCGTAAAATAAATGAAAGCTGTTAAATACTCTGGAATTATTTTTATTTGGCTGACTGATTTTTAAACAAAAAAGGATTTTTGTGATGTTTGCGGTAAGTAAAAAATACATTTATGCGATTGATTTTAAATCGATCTCCCTTTTGATTTGATTATATCTCACAGCCTGATAAATGCTTGTATATCGTTAGTATTTGGAAGACGTATATACAGATTTATCAAGAAAGAAAGAGATGGAGAGAGAGAGTTCTTGCGGTAAATGTCATAGGGTATATGGGCCTGTCCGATATTTAAAATACTATACAAAACTATATCGGGCCTTTTCCTGTTTAGCCTCTCATGGTATTTAGAACGAACTTTGAATCATTAATTTCTTTGATTAAAAAGACACGGAGAATTCAATTTCTTGATTTTATTATCCAAGCCTTGTAAATGTATAAGAACGTTTATTCACAGGCGGTTTCGATTTTTGTTAATGATAATGCATTCTCATCGAAACCTCTGCATGATACAATGAATACTAGGCTATGACATTAAACTCTAAATGTCAAACGGTAAATATGAGGAGAAATGAACAGGCTAATTTCTCTCTCTCTCTCTCTCTCTCTCTCTCTCTCTCTTTCTCTCACCCTTTCTTACTTGCTTTTCAAATTTCAAGCATATTCCAGGTTGTGGGTCATTAATAGAATTTCAAGCATTTCATAGTGTGAAGGAGTAGAGAGTTGACATAATTAGCCTGAATCATTTACTACAAGACGAATGAAAGCAACATTTTTTAGAGTAACTATGGAACGGGCCAAATCAAAGAGCACCATTTAATATGATAGGAGTTTGATGCATGAGATATATGAGAATGAGAAGGATACTGATTGACACTCAGCGGATAGAGAAAGTAAGTAATAGAAGGTGTGAGAGAGAGAGAGAGAGAGAGGGGGGGGAGACGGAGAGAGAAAGAAAGAGAGAGAGAGATAGAGAGAGAGGGGGGAGACGGAGAGAGAAAGAGAGAGAGAGAGATAGAGAGAGAGAGGGGGGAGACGGAGAGAGAAAGAAAGAGAGAGAGAGAGAGGGGGGGGGGGGCGAATATTGGAAAGGGAAATACAGAGAAGGAGAGGAAGACTAGCAGAGAGATAGAAAGAAAGAAAGAGAGAGAGAGAGAGAGAGAGAGAGAGAGAGAAGAAGAAGAAGGGGATGGCGTAGGGGGAGTCGAAAGAAAGACAGAAAGAAGAAGGGCAAACAAAAAATAGAAAAACGATTAAGTGAGAGAAAAGAGATGGATGATACAGAAATGAACATTCATATAACAGTATTTTTATATTGATTTAATGTTCTGCCAATAAAGCAGATAAAACTTGCTTCCATTACAAAGACGTAAGGTGGTCACTACACGAGTAACATTTTTTTAAACAACTTAGGAACGTTTATTCATGGTGAGAACGTTGTAGCCCAATCCGATATACCAAATGAGCATGCATGATCAAGATACTAGGCTCGATTTTAAATTGCCAACAAAATCTCAAAAAGCTCATTAAGGGGGGGGGGTGATGGTGCCGGGGGAGGGGGTAATTGACTGTCCATCTCTATACTTCTCTGCCGCCGGCTCCGCAATAGGGATTATTCACATTGAATTTAGCGCGTTTCTTCATAGTTCCATCATAATTTTTGTTCACGTATAATTATATTGATTATTACAAAAATAAATTTCGCTTTGAAACATGAATCGAAAAGCCGAGTCAAAATATAAATATCAAAGATCAATTATTGTCATGGCAACCATGCTTAAGAGTCGCCTATGGCAATTCTGCTTTAATACCTGTCACTGATGTTGAACACACCTTTATATCATATATAGCATTATGGTTTCAGACGGAGTGTTGACCATATTAATTATTTTATTTTCATGACAATAGAATAATGATTAAGCAATTTACATTTGCCGAGTATTGTACATTCTCTGTCGTTGTATTACTATGCATGTTTTCCTTGAGTCATGATGCCGTTTTCTCCAGACTCCGACGAACGTAAATCTATACAATTTGGTTTCAATAACATTTTATCGACCAAATAGACAACGCACACATTCAAATCTAAACATTGATTATCCTGGGGTAGCGCACTGTATACATAACTGTCTGTATCTCGCCCCCACCCCAATGTATAACATCTTTTTTTAGCCGAAGACAAAATAGATAAATAAATGTAAAATAAAGAACAATGAGTGAAAGAAACCATCCTCAATCTTTGACTTTCGGCTTAGTTAACATCTAACAGTCACCCATTCTTTCTTACTTGTTCTCTCGACCTGACTTCCATTGACGAATTTAAGGATTGGTTAATTCACCCTTTCTCCTTACATGTCGGATTTGAGCCTAGACCAGGGCTGTCCAAACTAGATCTATTCTTTGGGACTGGTCCTAAGCTAACATTGGGTCCATCACCGGGTTAGACATAGCCAGTAAGTAAACCGTGCTTTTGTGGTCTTGTAATTCTGGCTTACTTAGTCTCTATAACTGTATATTTTGACTTCTGTCATCAATCTAGGGCATATCCAGACTCTACCTTAATTAAGGGTTGCATGTCACTGATACAATATCTTCAGTTTTGTTAATACTTAGTAATTGTACCGTGATATCTTACACATTGACAGTGAATGATAATACAAAATTTAAAAAAATCATGTTAGAAAACATTGTCATCTAATTGCTTGCTTCAGGTTCGACTCTTAGGGAAATAATTACTTTTGTATGTGAACAAATTCAAGGGGCAATTTTTTTAAAATGTGGCTGAATACAATTCCTAGATACCGTATTTAATGAGGGTCATGGCATTTTGAGATATCAAGTCATTATCAATATAATTTATTATTTGTCACTCAATATTAATGTAATCTATAGAAAAGGTGTAAATTTGAATCATTAGAAATTGCGATACTTTCTAATAATGGTATTTTAAAGAATCGGTCGATTACTGACCATCGCTGTATGGTATATGGGAATGGGGGGTGGAGTGCCCCCTACTCCGCCCTCCTCAGCCCCGCTCCTGATCACGCTTCACCCTCTCTTTCCCTTCTTCTCCTACCCCACCTCCTCCTCTTGACTTGTGTGCTTTAGAAGTTGGTCGAGTATCGTATAGAAGGCACGAGTTGGTCTCTAAGCGGTAGAGTCAATATTGTCTGTAGAATAGAGAGAGGAGCGTTTTGTGGTTATGTTGAGATTGAAGCTTAGAAAACATGTAAGTGGGGGCTCAATCACAGCTACTTTATCTCCGCCTTGAGCCCGTTGAAGGACATGATGTGTTCTCACAAGACATTAACCCTCCCTCAGGTTCTAAGATATAAAGTTAAGATAAAAAATTACAATAAATACAATGCCTATAGATTGAAGCAAAAAGAATATTTACTATTATTATTTTACACCAAACACACCGCAACACTCGTCTACGACTACTCGGGATCTGTGGTTTAAGATACTACGTGCAATGGCGCAGGTAGAAGGGCATATATAGGGGCGCATGCCCTCCATTAGATTGCGAGGGGAAACAGAAGAAGAAAAAGGAGACACAAAAAGAAAAAGAAAGGTATATTAGAAAGGCAACGTGAAATAAGATGATTCGACCCATTCGCAACTTTGATAACTTTTATTCTCAAGTATTTCATCCATTTAGTAAAACCGTTGCCCCCCCCCCCACACACACACACACACACATGACACCACTGTTCCACACTGGTTTGAGAGCCGCTACGCTTCTGCCAATAACCATCTTAACAAGTATACTACAAAAAATAGAAAGTCAGTTTATAGGTTAAATGACTAAAATACGAATTATAATGACAAGTTTTCGATCTTATTTAGAACAGATTGAATCAAGGCGAGATCGTTTAAGGTAAATTAGACATATTTGATGTGAATGAGACGGTGAAATATTACTAAAAGCCACTGATCTGAGGACCATTAGGAGACAACTCATCTAATCCGTTCATCTGAACACAACAGGGTAGATTTGTCTCAACTGGCTCTTGATTCTTGTTCAGACTAGGGGCATCAGATATACTATGATTGTCGGTAAATTAATCTCCAAAGAGAGAGAGTGAGGGGATATCCATGATTTCAGGCGCTCACATCAGACATTGAATAAACTAATACGGACTATTATTGATTTCTAACACCATTATTAGGTGGGTTTAAGTAAACATACGAAAATTAATGAGCGTATGCAGAGCCCAAAGCAAATTTGAATCGGACATCTATTCGTATGAATGTTTAATCATTATCCATTAATTAGGCAAAGAGCTCCCCGTTTCTTTATTTTCAGGTTTATTCCGAGTAATAATCCCTTTGCAGTGGCGTATCCAGAAATCTGGAAATTGGTAGAAAGGGGATAGAAGTAAACCCCTCGTGCTGGAGCCTGGAGACCAACTTCAAACTCTCTTTGCCTTAATGTTCTAGCGAAGAGGGTTTGTGTGTGTGTGTGTGTGTGTGTGTGTGTGTGTGTGTGTGTGTGAGTGTTTGTTGGGGGGGGGGGGGGAGATGGGGGAGGCAGCTAACATTTTCTTGATTCTGGCGTTTGTAATATTTTGTTCATCCTTCAATGTATAGCAATGCAAAAAAAACAAAACAACAACAACAACAACAACAACAACAACAACAGCAACAACTGTACTACTACTACTTCTTCTACTACTACTACTACTACTGTCACTACTACTACTACTACTACTACTACCACTACTACTACTACTACTACTACTACTACTACTACCACTACTACTACTACCACTACTACTGTCACTACTACTACTACTACTACTACTACTACTACTACTACTACTACTACTACTACTACTACTACTACCACTACTACTACTACCACTACTACTGTCACTACTACTACTACTACTACTACCACTACTATTACTACTACTACTACTACTACTACTACTACCACTACTACTACTACCACTACTACTGTCACTACTACTACTACTACTACTACTACTACTACTACTACTACTACTACTACTACTACTACTACTACCACTACTACTACTACCACTACTTCTTCTTCTACCACTACTACTACTACTACTACTACTACTACTACTACTACAACTACTACTACTACTACTACTACTACTACTACTACTACTACTACTACTACTACTACTACTACTACTACTACCTACTACTACTACTACTACTACTACTACTACTACTACTACCACTTCTTCCACAACTACCACTACTTCTTCTTCTACTATACTAATACTACTACTACTACTACTACTACTACTACTACTACTACTACTACTACTACTACTACTACTACTACCACTACTACTGTCACTACTACTACTACTACTACTACTACTACTACTACTACTACTACTACCACTTCTTCCACAACTACCACTACTTCTTCTTCTACTATACTAATACTACTACTACTACTACTACTACTACTACTACTACTACTACTACTACTACTACTACCACTTCTTCCACAACTACCACTACTTCTTCTTCTACTATACTAATACTACTACTTCTACTACTACTACTACTACTAATACTAATACTAATACTACTACTACCACTTCTTCCACAACTACCACTACTTCTTCTTCTACTATACTAATACTACTACTACTACTACTACTAATAATAATAATACTTCTTCTACTACTACTATTTTTATTATCTCTACTACCGCTATACTGCGCTGCTCCTATTCTTATTTCTTTCTTTCTTTATTAGTTATTTTTTTATATAATACTTTACCTTGTCTATCCAGAGTGGCCTCATTAGCGATGATAGTTTAAGAAAACAAAAACATTTTATCTTTTTTGAACTAAAAGTCATCTCGAGACGTAAGCGCTGGTTCCGGGTTCATTTCAATCGACTATTATCAAGCTTCCCTTCACCTATTTGTTTATCTTGTTAAGTGGAATAATTTGTACCTTTCATTTTTCAAATGCGAAATCTTGGTCATTCATTTTTCTGCCTCAGTTCCGTTTAACCTTCTATTGTATTGAAATCGGAACCCGAGTGACCCTTTTTGCTTTTGTATTTTAAAATAGAAAATACTATCGGTAAGGAATCCATTTACTTTTATTATAGAAATCGGTTGCTATAGTTTCGCATCATCGATGGTTATCAGAGAATAGAGTTCGCTGAGATATTGTCCTCAAGACGATGACTGAATCAACTTGAATATTTTGAAAGCAATAAACGTCTTATTCAAAATGTGTACTTTACTAATACATGTAGATAAAATAGAACTACACGCCAATTCAATGGCAGTTTTAAAAGCAGCAGTATAGAAGTAATAATAGTAGTTGTGGAAAAAGAATAAGAAAGTAGCAGTAGTAGTAGTGTAGTAGTAGTAGTAGTAGTGAAGTAGTAGTAGTAGTAGTAGTAATATTAGTGGTAGTGTATTAGTAGTCGTAATAATAATAATAGTAGTAATAGTATAAGTAGTATAAGTAGTATTATATCCTGCATCAAAAATTTGTTGGCTTTTGATTGGTTGAGAGCTCGTCACATGACCAAAAATATTTGACCTATTTTTAGAAAGTACTATATGAGAGTACTATTTTGGTTTACTATTTGGGAGTTGAAAAAAAAATGTGATTTTTTTTTTTGAATTGAATCAATTTTTTTTGTCAAATTTTAATTTAATGAAAACAAAATATTTTAAATCTTTTTAGATAAAATTTGACATTTTTTTGTTCTAATTTTTTTTTCCCAAAAATGTGTGTTTTTTTTTTTTTTTTTTAAATAAATTTTTGATGCAGGATATAAAACAAATATACCATGTCTTCTATTCGAGGTTCTGGTTAAACTATGGGCCTCGGTGACTCCAAAAGTACCATCTGCTTCGGGGTTGCGCCCCTCAGCAAATAGTACTATTGGAGTCACCTCTTGCGCATAGTTTTAACCAGAACCTCTCAAGGCAGTGTATATTTGTATAGTAGTAGTAGTAGTAGTAGTAGTAGTAGTAGTAGTAGTATAGTAGTAGTAGTAGTAGTAGTAGTAGTAGTATTAGTAGTAGTATTAGTAGTAGTACAAGTAGTAGACGCACTAGTCAGGGGTGGATCCAAGATTTTCAAAAAAAGGGGTGAAATGTACGAGATTGCGATCGCAAAAGCTTTACGGCGTGGGGTTGGGGGTCCATTTAAAGGGCTCTGGAAAATATGGAACTTTAAGATGCCCTATTATATGTTACATTCTGAGGCATTTCTGAATGCGTAAATTGATTTGTTTTTGTTGCTGAAGGAAAACAAAAAGTAGTAGTAGTAAAAGAAGTAGTAGTAGTTAAGTGGTACTAGAAATAGTACTACTAATAGTAGTAGTAGTAGTAGTAGTAGAATTAGTAGTAGTTGTAGAGTGTAGTAGATGCAGTAGCAGTATTAGTGGTAGTAGTAGTAGTAATATAGTAGTATAGTAGAAGAAGTAGCAGTATTAGTAGTAGTAGTAGTAGTAGTAGTAGTATGTATAGTAATAATAGTAGTAGCAGCAGCAGCAGTGAACGTAGTTGTGGTCGTTGCATGAAATACATGAATTATGTAAATTGTTTCCACGCTGTTAAAGCGTGGTATATATTCCCTTACTTTGCTTTTTTGGTATTTCTAGAGAAACCTTTGCTTGGTGTAGTTGCTAGTTAGCCTTTCAGAGCTTGATGCTATAGAAGTTCAACCCTTCTATCATGCGTATGTTGCTCATAATGAATGTGAAGCATGTATTATGCTGTTGATAGATGATGACCTTTATCGAATAGTTTGTACCGTACCTGGGAAAAGGTTCGTTTTGCGCAATTAATGTAAATTATGAAGACGTCTCTGTGGTACATTAATGGAGAAAAGGCAAAAAAGACCTTGCATACTCTACCTTTTATCATTTAAAGATCACTTCCTGAACGGGAAGTGAATATAACCACCCGATTCCTCAACTAACCAAATCAAAAAAGAAGAAACAAATGAGAGAAACGATAAAAGGACAAAACGATAAGCAATGTGCCACTGAAACTCTAACAAAACCGTAAATGGTTTTTGTAGAGACGCTGCGGCAGGGAACGGAACTACTAAAATTGTTGCTTTTTATACAACCGATATTCACTGAACTGTTTGATTGTGCGATAAATTAACGACGTTGACATACTCGAGTGAGAGATAGGTTGAGAGAGTGAGAGAGAAAGAGAGAGAGAGAGAGAGACAGAGACAGACATACAGAGAAAGAGGGAGAGAGAGAGAGAGAGAGATAAGGAGAGAGAGAGAAAGAGAGAAAGAGGGAGAGAGAGAAAGAGAGAAAGAGAGAGAGAGATAGATAGAGAAGAGAGGAACATGAAATAGAGAGAGCAGAAAGAGATAAAAGAGAGGGGAGGGAAGAGGAGGAGGAGAAGATGAAGAAGGAGAATAAAAAGAAGAAGAAAAGGAAGGTGAAAGAGAGCTAGACAGAGACACAGGGAGAGAGAGAGAGAGATAGAGAAAGAGAGAGAGAGAGAAGGAGAGAGAGAGAGACAGAGAAAGAGAGAGAGAGAGACAGAGAAAGAGAGAGAGAGAGAAGGAGAGAGAGAGAGAAAGAGAGAAAGAGAGAGAGAGAGAGAGAGAAAGAGAAGAAGAGAAAGAGAGAGAGATAGATAGAGAAGAGAGGAACATGAAATAGAGAGAGCAGAAAGAGATAAAAGAGAGGGGAGGGAAGAGGAGGAGGAGAAGATGAAGAAGGAGAATAAAAAGAAGAAGAAAAGGAAGGTGAAAGAGAGCTAGACAGAGACACAGGGAGAGAGAGAGAGAGATAGAGAAAGAGAGAGAGAGAGAGAGAGAGAGAGAGAGAGAGAGAGAGTAGGGGTATATAAAGAGAAAATGAGGAAGAAAGGTAAATAATTATACGGCAGAATGACAGGCAAAATTCGATAACAATGTAATAATAATAATGACGAAATAACGTGAAGGTTTTAAAATGACTTGTTTACAGAGAGTGTCCTGAATGAAATACGAAAAACCGCTAATATAAAACAAAAAATTAAGGAGAAATTATGAGATATCAGATAATTAAGTAGGCCTACCATGAAGAAGGCGGAATAAGCCGGAATAAGGGCCAGTGAGAGAGGAGGAGAGAAGAGGGCAGACAGCGAGGCAAAGAGAGGGTAAGATTTTGTAGAATGAGACAGATAGATAGATAGATAGATCGATAGATAGGTGAAAAATGAAAGAGAGAAAGAGAGAGAATAGTAATATACTACCTGTTTTGTTCTAATTAGAGAAACAAATATGACAGAAAATGTGCAAAGACATAAAACAATATACCGTCCTGTCGGTCTCTAAAGAAAATAAAACAATGACAAAAAGGGATGAGGGGGGAAATGAAAAAGGCTGAATTTTAAAGAATATTTGAAACAAAAACAAGATCAAGCAAAGATGAATGACTGTGTTTAATACATGCATAATCAACGTGGTCCGTGGCGCCTTTTAGGGGGTCACGTGATTGATATGTATGTCCACGATGGTGGCGCATTCACCTATATGGTGGTGGTATTACCGTTTCTATGTTTCCTGCTACGACCATATACTAGTGGTAGTGATACACACACACGCACACGCACACACACACACACACTCACACACACAAAAAAAAAATCGTAAATGGTCATAGGAAGAAATAAAATTTGTTGATGCATTAAACGAATAGTAGAATCAATTTGTCGTTCAGGATATATTACACGGAATCGCCCATCTGACTGTTTGATCGAATTCCCGTCGCCACCTACAAAAAACCTAATTAATTTACGTTGTTGTTATTATTTTCAGAAGATATTTTAAACTTGATAATAGAGCCAGCTTTCGATAAGACTTTTAGCTTCTACTGTTTCATCCGCTGTGAAGTCCCTTCCATTCATATTACATAGATGTATTTGCTTGTGTTTAGTACATTATGTTTGTACTTGTATGTTAATATTTGTGTTTTTTTATGAGTGGGAAAAAAGCTGAAAAAATATAGAAATAAAAACAATTCCGCCCGGTCAAAACTTTGTAAACTAAGAAGTAAATAAATTATACAACTCTTTGATAGATAATCGACATAACATTGATATTGTTGCTCACGCTGCGAAAAGAAATTCATTTCCCCTGTCTAATGGTATCTTTATGACATTATATCAAAGGGAATTTGAATGAAAACCCGAGTGTTTCGTCAAAATACAATTTCATTTCGATCTTCGAATAAATTTTAAGATTATAAGGCTTCATGGCGTCCGGACATAATATGTTACATGGCCAATGTCATAATTTCATAAATAAATTTGTTATTGTTACATATTTCCGATCACAAAATTTTTAATTCTTGTAATCTAAACGTTAATCATTTATTTTTTTAGCTTAGATATTCATGTATTACTTGCTGAGAAATATCGAACAGCTGCTATGAACAACGAAATCATATATAGTTTTGCATCGCTTTTTTGTAATTTCATGCACAACTTTGTTATATTTTAGTTTTTGTTGTTATTGTTCTTGATGTTGTTTTGCGTTCCATTAATAGCAGAAAGTAGTGTGAAAACTATCTGAATAAAAAATACCATCAACGAACAATAGCAAATTTAATCTCTCTTTCTTCCATAAATCTTGGAAAAAAAACATTTGCAAATAGTATAAGTATTGTTTTGTTTTCTATCAACATGCATGACCAAGCATACCACCTCAACCCTTGATCTAGATTCCGGAGTAAAACATTCGGAAGTATAACTATTCATGATAATACCTATAAACTTCTATGAGTATTCATTGAAACTATAGAACGCGAAGAATGGAAGAGAAATCGATTTACTCCCTACGGTAGCATAGCATATTGCTTGATAATACTTAGCTGTCGTGTGACAAGATATCCCTTTCATTCTAGTCACTTTCTCTTTTCACCTTGTTTTCTTGAGAGGTGGTAAGACATAATGTAAAGCTACACAAAACATCTGACATAGGCTACCATTTTATTGATTTCTGACGTGTATGAAGAGACTGCAGTCAATTGGTTCTTGTTACCTTGGCCGATATTTCGATAAACCCTTAGCGGAGGAAAAAAAAAATCTTTTTATCAAAATCAACGGTGAAAGAATAAAGAACTTACCTTCGTGGAGAAGGAAAACAATAATTAAAAGAGTGAGGGGATATAGGCATGGCAAGAAGAGAAAAATGGTTTGAAGAAAGAGAGGGAGAGAGAGAGAGACAGACATACAGACAGATAGAGAGAAGCAAATCGAGATGGGAAATAAAGGATCAGATCAATTCTACAGAAAGAACTATAATTCGTAGAAGAGAAGTGTGGATGCGGAAAGGAACCCACAAAGGATTTATTTCTGAATGTTATGGTTATGCTCCGGAAACTTGCTTGGGAGAAAAATGGAACGAGTAGGCCAAACTTCAATGATGCATTACTGAGACAAGCGAAAAGCGGGAGATCTGCTATAATCAATATTATTCTGATATTTTCCTTCCCTCCTATCAAGAGATTCCTTTCAATCAATATTTCCTCGCTGTAACAGAATGTTTTCTTTACAAACATATATATACCGGCGCTCTTTGCGCATGTAATGCTATTGTCAGTTCACTTTGTTATTTAATCCGCATAATAATATAGCACATGTTCACAAAGTCAATAAAATCAAACGCCGCAGTTTTTGTCCTTCACTAACATCTTATAATTTTGTATCTCCGTTTTTTTTTAAATCTTGTATTTCCATCTCGTTAAAGGGATGTGACTTTATTCTCTACTATCAATATGCTGATGATTATTCTTCCTTTCTTTGTTCAATCGCACCGGAAAGCCAACCATCAAGACTTCAGTCAGAAGGATACCATAACTTGATATTTACGGAACCCTCCTCTCTCTCTCTCTCTCTCTCTCTCTCTCTCTCTCTCTCCTTCCATCCCTCCCTCTCTTTCTCTCTCTTTTACTCTCTTCCCCCCTCTCTCTCTCTCCCTCTCTTTCATTCTCTTTTACTCTCTTTCCTCTCTCTCTATCTCTCTCTCTCTTGCTTTTTCTTTCTATTTCTCTCTCTGTTACTCTCTTCCCCCTCTCTCTCTCTTTCTTTCTCTCTCTCTCTTTCTTTCTCTTTCTCTCTCTCTCTTACTCTCTTTCTCTCTCTACTCTCCTCTTTCTCTTTCTAAATACACTTCAAATATCCTCATATTCCCAGTAATAGGCCACTTTCAGATACATGAAGATACGCACAGCTCTTGATGTCATCTTGCACAAATCATAATATAACGAGTAAATATTTTTGTAATGACTGAGTAAAAACATTGTGAGATATAATGGAACTCAATAAAAACAAGCGCGTTAGATGCAAATACATAGGCATTGGATATCGGCTAATTCTTATTGTTCACTCACATCACTTGCTCACTGCTTATTCACATCACGCTCTTACACCAGAATTGACAAACAAATCTGATAAAGTGCCCCATTAAATGGTAGCTCACGAATCTTTCAAAATGTTACCTTGCCACTGACTATAGCAGTTCGCCCAACTGTCAATGCAATCAATATAAATATATTTATTTGTGGTTCCCCCCCCCCCCCCCCTCCCCAACCCCTGGACCGGGATCGACGCTCTTGGGATGAAATGTATGATAAATGAAGAAACGTGAAAGGATAATTGACTATAACTGTCAAGAGTATGAAAAAATGCGAAAGAAATCAAATACGGGGTAAAGAAAGAAAAAAAAAAAGATTCTCAACGCAGGGGCTTGTTAGCTCGTTGGCAGGCTCGGTAGATTCATTTTACGTTGGATTTACGACATCTCAAAGTATTTAACCGCAATAACTGCTATGTCTGTCGGTGGAGTGCATTTCCTATTTCCTTTCATGTAGATTACAGCGCTATTAGCAACGCCTGATTCGATTTATTTTCATATTTCTCTAAACACTGACTTTATCGCTTCGGTAAGGTTTATAATTGAATGATTATGATGAGACAGAGTTATTAGTTTTTCGCTATTCAGACTATTTAAAACACCGTTAGATTTTGCAGTTTATCTCAAACAACGCGGGTTCCGATGCATCTTAATATCGATGGCGCTACAAAATTGCAAAAATCTCCTTAAATCACGCATTTGCTATCTCGTTCATTTTGGTTTGTTTAATTGATTTTCAAACTGATCATTAATCAACTCCAATACATCATTGCAGGTCACAGATAAAGCTCAATGATTCATATTCAAATTTAGAAACGATGCGGTTTACTAAATAATAAAAAAAACTTAATAAATTAAAGAAAACAGTTTCATCGGTGAAACCAATAATAGTGGGTCTACAGGGAATCAAAATAACTCATTGATGATTACAGAACAAAATTTAATCATTATTTTAAAAAAAAATATGTATTCACCAGATTGTTTACAATTAGGAAACTTCCATTAATGGTATACTGGGTATGGAACCCTGACTCATGTACAGGGAGACCAAGAACCAACATCTAGTAGACCAACTACCCAAATGCAATCGAGAAGACGTCATCATCAAAACAAGGGGGTGGTGGTGTATTACTCTGTTCTTTAAAGCTTGTTAGGTCTGTCTGTTCATTAAGACTACTAATGTCTCTTTATCAAGACTACCTTACTCCATGCATAACTCCAGATACTGTTAATGAAAATATTGAATGAATGTAAATGTTGAAAGCGATCGCACTGGATTCTCCCTCGCAAGTTTCCCTTCAGCGGTAAAGAATGGCCCTACAATCATCGCCAATCACTGCAGATATTGCATACATTTCCCCGTTTAAGGTATGATGTAAAGTCAGGAGATACAATGAACAATATATTTCTCGCTATCTGGATTCATTTACCGCTTTACCGCTAAAAATAATTGTATAGACGCTGTTCACACTTGCAACTAGAGAGGCAATCGTTTTTTCTGTATGTAGGCCTATATTAAAGAGTTTACATAAGTATGCGTCATGAACAGTATTTGAACCTTCTATTCAATGTGTTATCTCTCGTCAATATTCTTTTTTTGGGGGAAAACAAACTCGTCACACCATTTGATCTCATAGCGATATTACATAATTAAGAAAAATGTCATTGAAAGTCACTCTTTAAACAAAAAATCTCAAGAACTATTTTCTATTCCTATACGTTTTTTTGTAATGTGTATGTAGTTTCCTTTTTTAAACATATAAGTTATTTTCTTTCATCACTGTAAGGTCAACTAAACTCAAGTGCACCTATTTTAAAAGCTAATTACATGTAGATTCTTTAAATTTAACCCTAAACCCAACAGTGCACCTATTCTAAAAGCTATTTACATTTAGATTCTTTATATTTAACCCTGAACCCAACAGTGTATATCTAATTATAACCATAGTCCTAAACCTAACTTAAAACCCTGTCACAAACCTAACCCTAGCTGTATACGTCTGACCAAATCAAGCACAAATCAAATGTTACTCGAACAAATGCCAGTTCACTGCTATGATAATGTGAACAAAGTAGTACCTAATAAGCGTTCGACCTTAATATGTTTAAACATGTTGATATGATTTGCTCTTTTATTCCCTTCCACTTCATCCGCCTGCATTAAAAACCTCTACAGAGTGGCGTAAATAATCTTGGAGAGCTTGAAAAGCGCCATCTTATACCAAGTGACAACAACGACAAGCTCCTTTCAAATGACTTCGTCCTTGAGAATCATAATTGAACAGCGGCAAATCGTGATTTCCTTCCCCTGCTTTTACGCGGGTTACCCCCACAGTATTCCAAGCGATATTTCAAAAGATGATTAAATGGACATTGTTTCCTCGACTGATGCTTATATTATCATTGATAATTGAGATTATCGTGATCATTGTATTGCGCGTCTTCATGAGCTGTTGAATACTTTACGCGGATTATACACAGGTTTCTCATAAAGTACTATTTCATTTGTGACACGCACCTGGACGTACTTTGAAATATATCAAATGCTGATTTTAACAATTCTGTTCATACGAATAACTCTAACATTATCCTCAACTAGTGGAATCATTTCAATGGGAATATGATCACCAAATTCAGAGAGATATTGGAAAGTTAGATAATGAATGAATGTTTAAAAAAAAATCTGTCATTGAATTTCGCAAATAAGCAAATGATAATGCTTTATTGGCGCCTTGTGAATCCCCTGGGGTGGATATGATTATTACTCGCGATATAAATGTAGCTATTATTATTTAATGTTGTTCTTCTTGCACTTTCTTCATTGTTATTATTTTTATAATCGTTATTGTTATTAATATTATCATTATCATTTTTATCATTGTTGTTGTTATCATTATTTACACCTTCAATTTAGATTACAGGATTTAAACAAAATATATTTCTTAAAATCATATTTGGATATATTTCGTTCGGTGATTATCCTGTCCGTGCTCTTAGAAGCGGAATATGATAAAAATGTATATATTGGTTTAAATATTCTTGTGAAAAAAACGGTAAAGTTAAATCATTCATGTAAAGATTATTTTATATAGATAATACCTGATATTGACGATATTACTGATTTTTGACGCGACATGCATGTATAATTTGTTTACTGATTTGAATTAAAGCGTTCGGTTCCTTCATAATAATTGAGTGGCTATCCGACTTTGTTTTTAGTCTTAAGTTAAAAGAAAAGGAGGAAAAGGAAACAATTATTAGTGTGCATGCACAAAGAAATGTGAAAGGGAACTTATGAGGGCATGGTGGCTCAGTCGTTAGAGCGCCCGCCTCATGAACGGGAGGTCGTGGGATCGAACCCCGGCCGAGTCATACCAAAGACTTAAAACAATGGGACCTTCTGCCTTCTAGCTAGGCGCTCAGCATATTAGATTGGAGAAGGGTAGTAATAACATATTATGTTATGCAGGGCCCGCTGGAAGAACAGTTTCATAACTGAAGTGGCTACCCTGGGTAAATAAAAGTTATTATTATTATTATTATTATTATGACGGGATAGCATTAATATCATTAAAGTGTATAGTATCAAAAAGTTTGATGGGAAGATACAAACAAGGCACAAATTGCATGAGTAAAAGTTGAAAGGCCTGAAATGGATGATCGCATCATTTTTATTTACATTTTTTTTCTGTCCATGCAGGATACGGGCAATATCCACCACTACCTCACCACAAACTTTTTATCTGGTTAATATGACTTTTGATGAGAAGTAACTATATTCTAGTCACATACCACCAAACCTTGCCCAGCCCATCGGCTCTTTACCGATCTATAAAATAGTAACTTTATCGCTTCTTGAGGACAGAGGACACTTTTATCTTCCTCATCACCAGCGTTCTACCACCTAGAGTATGACATCCCACACCCCTCCTTCTTCTCCTCCTCTTGTATTTATCATTCTATATGTACGAATGAAATGTAATTCCTCCCGCTGTTTGGCTGAATCGATTCTAAGGCAGCATTTTCGGCTCCTCAACAAGTCAAACAATAATGATGGATAGTGATTGAAAATATCTGCCCACAGCCGAAAAGTAGTTTCCGGATTGAGGCCGAGCAGCATCGATTTATATATTCTCCTCTCTTTAGCTTTTCGGCTTTGTCGGTTAATATCTTTTTTCCTCCTCGGTTTTTTTCTTTCTTTATTCGATACATGGCAAACAGCATCAAAAGTGCTTTTCATGTGTTTTTTTTCTTCCTCTGATTTTGTTTCGAGAGCACTTAACATGCTTACCGAAGGCTGGATAAAGTATATTGATTACAACAAGAAAAGAATGGTTTTATGAGTTGAAAATGTTAACTTTTGGAGGCCAAGGAGGTATGCAAAAGATTACTTTAATACATTTGTTCATGACACATCATGAAGACATTACATGGAAGTCTGAATATAGGCAATTCGGATAGCTTGAAATAATACTTTTTTTTAAAGGATATGATATAGTTTCCATAACTTAAATTTATTGCTTGAGATTATTTTGCGACATATATCTTTATTACTTTGACATATATGTTATGAAGTAAATGTTAAGATGGAATCAAAGTTCTTGTAAGCTGCATGTGTTCAATCTATCACGAAAAAGGACATAACATACCTTGACTACTAAGGTTCAAGTACTTTTCCTAAAATCCAGACCCAAAACAAGAATATACACAATCAATTAACCCTTAAAACATCGCTAGTCTCATAATATGTCTGCATCTGAAAGGCTCCATACACGGCGAGTGATGGTGAATGGCCCGGGGTTCTATCGGGTTGGAGGAGGCGGTCTAGCTCGGTAAACACCACTGAGCAAGATGGAGTCAACATCATGAATGAATAACGAGTGAGCATCCCTAGTTCCTCCTTCTTTTTCCTTGAGATGACGAAAGTGATACGCGGTTTGCTTTTGGCTCGAAACAATTAGATCTCTATTTGCCGAACGATTAGACTCTTCAGATCTCGGCTGGGCGAGGCGAAGGCACGGATTTGTCACAAAATGCCGTTGAAAATCGATTTGTTCTCCCGTCATCCCCGGCAAGTTGGCGGGGCGCGGCCCGCTCGCCAGGCCATGAAAGAACGCGAAATGAACTTCCTGATAAAGTGTGCGTGGCCTCTTTTTACTTTTGTGTGCATTTCTTCTTTCTTGTCTTCGCTTTGACGATAGCATACGTTCCTTTGCATGCTCTATTGATAATGATATCAAACGCTAACTTCCTTGACAAACATTCAATTATTAGGAAAAGATACCAAGGGAATTTAGGTCAATGTGTCGACACTGCGCAACTTAGAGCCTCGCTCTTATTGGAATATGAGGAAATAAGGAGGAAAAAAACACAGTTAAAGTACCAATAAATGTCATATAGGCGATAAGTACGTCGAAGCTCGGCGCAAAACTAAAATAATGGATCCTGGAAACCCAGTTTCAATAGATCATTGAATTATGCTTGATTGACTTTCTATAATCCAACCGCTTATAATTCTAAAGGGATGCGAATAAGAATCAAGAGTTGGACAAAGCTCTCGATTTGTGAAAACATGAAGATGATGTGGAAGAAATGATGACAATGGTGATGATGTTGAAGTAGGAGATGATGAAGTTTTTCGGGAACAAATCAATTAAGATTGAATTTCCTTGTTGACTCGATGGGATCGCGCACGTCTTTATTTGTTCCCGTCGCATTTACGGCAGGAAATTTGAATTAAATGGCGACGAGATGAAGATGGAAAGAGCGTGCGCAATGAGAAGATCGCTACATCATCCAGGTTATTAAAAGAGAGTGGAGGAGTGAATTTTTCCTCTTCAGTCTGGGTGTGGTCGAATCCCTAAAGTATATTAACGCTAATCTTATGAAGGATTGATGGAAACATGTTCGAGTGTTTTTCCGTTGAAAGAAAGAACTTAATCCATGCATGTTATTTATATAAGGGGAAAAACACCTTTGAACGAAATGATAAGAGTTAATTAAAATTGGGGACTTACAGCTTAAATGATAATTGATAATGTCTTTTAAACCCTCTATTGGGTAAACCTTCGATACAAAGATGCCCTAATTGTTGGGCAAACCGAAATTATATGCCAAACTTACATGACCAAGTAATGCTTTGCAAAATTTAAAATGAAGGATGGTCAATCTTAAACGAAATATTATACAAAGTTGGGCTTAAAACTGCCCAAAGTTAGAAAGATACATAACTGCCCGATTCAATATGGAGAGCTTTACCCGACATAAGTCTAGAGTGTCTATGGTTCAGAGTTCATCAGTGACCTGATGGACTATCTTTTGATTGATTTAGTTTGGCGGGAAAGTGAAAAAACTACTTGAAGGCTTAAAAGTGGCGACATAACTGCTTAGACACGGCTAATCGAATCATCGTTTGTTCGTTGATCTGATGAAACGAAAGCGACGTCGATTTGTTATCATCGGCAGCCTCAAGTCATCGCTCAAGAACCAGATGATATTGCGGTCAATATTGGCTGATTCCATGAAGGAAAGGTTCTCATCTTCCGTCATTTATGTGCGGATGATAAGATTAAGTGACGTGAGAAAGGAAAATGCAAACTGAAGTGGATAAGGGTCCAACATTAATCAAGCACGTACGATTTTCACAGTTTTAGTTGATAATTACAGCATTCTTAATGAGAGTGCTGTTTTAAAGCTTTATTCAAGAAGTGAATACTGTGCAAATACAATGATCTTTTTTAAAATACCCGTAGAGTATTAGTACTGATAATTTCTAATTCATTTGATTTAGTATTTTATTACAAGTGACTTTTCTTTCGTGTTTTTTGTTATTGAATTACATGAGTAGGCCTATGAGCGAAGCTGACAAAGGTGAAGTTTAATTGATTAAAAATATATATAATACCAGGCACGGCGAGTCATTAAAAAAATTAGCAAAATACCGAAAGTGTGCAGCTGTCTGCATTAAACATTTCATATTGTAACAAAGAGTAATTCTCAAGAAAACCTGGTTACCAATATCAATACGTAATCGTCATTATATAGGAGGAACCGTAGTTATGAACTTTATCGAAAACGCCATTACATAGTTGCATATTGTTTACCATTAGCAGCAAAATTATCAACATCATCAGCAGCAGCACCACCATCATCATCACCACCACCACCATCACCACCATCACCACCACCACCATCATCATCATCATCATCATCGCCACCATCACCATCGTCCTCATTACTATCAACACAACTACCACCACCACCACCATCACATCATCATCATAATCATAGTCATCACCATTGTCTTCATCATAATCATCATCACCATCACTATCACCACCATCATCATCATCATCGTCATCACCATTGTCACTATCATCAGTATTATCATTCACCATCCTCACCATTATCATTATCATCGTTACAATCATCATCACCATTTATAATTATTCTCTTTCTTGTCTCCCTCCTCCTCATAATGTAATTCACCAAACTCCTCACACCCGCCACCACCACCAAGACCACTCACCACCCTACTTCCAATCCTCACATCATAAACCAAAATTGCAACAAAATGAATTTTAAAAATCACACCCTCGTTTAGAACTGTCATTATCTCAAAATTAAGATTGCTTCTCCAAACAAACGAAACTCATCAATTTTCAAAGTTTGTACGCGCCTTCACTTTGCGAACAAAAGAAAACGATCTATTAATTGCACATGACCGTGTTTAATAACGTTCAGGTTACCCGAAGGGTGCTTGGAAGCTAAAACCAAGTATACTCTCACTAGAAAGGGCCGCCGCCTATTATATGCTTTTTGAAAGAATTAAGAAAAAGTGAAGTGTTTGTAAGGACCCCCTGTAACGCTCATGAAAGTCAATTTCTTTTCTCCCAATTTGCTAAGATTTGGTTGATGGGAGCGCGCGACGACGCGTGTTGTACTATCAGGAGACCAGCCCGAGCACGTGAGCTCCTTCCCTCGAGGTCCCGTGTAGCTCAGCAAGAAAGGATGAACGCTACTTTTATTGAGACATTAGCGGTCTATACAATATACACACGTTCTTAATTGTGTCGTATCAATTCGCATGGGATCCTAGTATAGGACGCCATTTAAACCGATTACGGTTCTCTAATTAAAGTTTTGATCCTTCAATTTTTGTTAACCTTATGAAATATTTTGTATCCCGCTGTCATGACTGTTCTCCCTTCCTTTTCTGACGTAATAGTTCTTTAGTTGTGACTTGACAAAGTACTGAATAATAATAATAATAATAATAATAATAATAATAATAATAATATAACAAAAGTAAAGGACAAGAAATATTAACAATATGCGTGATATTTTTCATAAAGATTAATGATTTCACATCTAAGTCTCCTGTATCTCTGCACTTATGCTTAAAGTATACTTAGGAATTTTAACCTTCTCAAATAGCTTAATTTCTCTTCTTATGCTTAAAGTATACTTAGGAATTTTAACTTATTCAAATAGCTTAATTTCTCTTCTTATGCTTGAAGTATACTTAGGAACTTTAACATACTCAAATAGCTTAATTTCTCTTCTTATGCTTGAAGTATACTTAGGAACTTTAACATACTCAAATAGCTTAATTTCTCTTCTTATGCTTGTAGTATGCTTACTTAGGAACTTTAACATACTCAAATAGCTTAATTTCTCTTATTATGCTTGAAGTATACTTAGGAACTTTAACATACTCAAATAGCTTAATTTCTCTTCTTATGCTTGTAGTATACTTAGGAACTTAAACATACTCAAATAGCTTAATTTCTCTTCTTATGCTTGAAGTATACTTAGGAACTTAGAAGAAAAAGCACTTTCATTGTAGTAAAGTTGTTACTTCGTCATCATAATATACATGATAAGACACAAACATTTTTATTGTTAAAATTCATCCTGCATTAAGATTTTGCGAGTGAGAAAAAATAAACACTTAAAATAAGTCTTGTAGCATTTGTGAAAACACACTGGCTATTTAAAAAATATATATTCAGTTATTCTGTTGCCCGAATATGATGAAAAATAGGCACCTGGCTACCTAAATATCATATTCGGGCATCTCGCTTCCCGAATATGTCAAAAATACATATTACTGAGCAAAGCAATTGCTTTACAGAATTTACAAATCTTCAACCCTCAAAAGAGAAAATTTACTTTTATTGCGATTTACCCTATACGTATTGGGGCTACATAATCATTAATGGTCATGCTTTTTCTTCATTTTCTTGCTGTTTCCCTCTCTATATTCTTGAGCTTTTGAGAACAAGGTAAAACAAAGTCGGTAGTAATGTCCCTACAAATTGCAAATACTTATTTCTTTAGTTTCTACATTTGTCGATTCCTATCCAATTTTGTTATTCCTAGAAACGTGCCAAATATTGCTTTTGATATTTTTAAAAAGGTTGAACAAATTTGGAATGCTAAATCGAGGCAAAATTGGTTTTCAAGTGGGATTTTGTTCAGGTAAGTACGATTCCATGCAAATTTTAACATGTTTTCTATTCCACCCCTTTATTCATATTTTCTCCTTTTCTCCTTAGGGAAGAGGATTCCGTCGTTTCCGTCCTTTGGATCCGATTTTGATATGATACTTGCTGGAAAGATAAACAAGTTGCAAAATACAATAACTACGTCTATAGGCAAATGAGGGGTATTTTTCAGATTTTGATATTGTCAATAGAACGTTCATTATTCAGGTAAGTCACCAAATTCTCAGATATTGTTATGGTCAAAGATATGATCGATGTTTTTTTAATAATTTATATTGGAATCTTATCGATGGCGGCTCCCAAGGAATCCAAGGAATTATGAGCTCCCTTTGAAATAAAAGTTGCTTCTAACCACAAGCCTTGCAAAGCGAGTGAGGGGAGTCTGGCAGGGCTGTTGAAAATCATCTTGCAAGGGAAGGGAAAAAATCTACCCTATCCCCTTTTCTGACAATCCTTTATCAGCTCTTTTATAATATCCCCATAACACGAAGCATCAAATTGAGCGAGATAGCTCAATAAAGCCCCCTATGAAGACGCATGCACTCGACTCCCCGAACCACGAGGGGCTGACCCTGCCATACTTCCCCCGAGTTTGCGGCAGCGGAGTCTGTAGATGCTAGTACGCGCCCGCCGCGGAGTTTGTCTCTCATTCTGATCAGCTCTTAGACATTGTCTCCAGGCGAGAATCTTCTGCGAACTATACTGGCTGAACAATAGCCACCGTAATCATCTTATATGAATGAATTATTATTAGTTAATTGTCCTGAATATCGAATCGATTTGATCTGCCACTCTCAACCCAGGTGAAGTAAATGGCTAACCGGAAAGCACTCGACTCTATATTTCATGTCCTTTCAATATTGTCATTTTATGGGCGCTAATTTCGACTAATTTATATGTCCCTTAGTTTGTTACTGCTGAAAATAAATCATTTAACTAAATAGCTATTGATATGCACAGTAAACCCATCCTACATCCGTCACAATAAGAATAAGGAAACATAAAATTGGTCAAATAAATGAACCCCGTGAAAAGCCTATCGTACAAAAACACACATTAAAAAGCGATCCACGAGTCACAAAATTAAGACAGGTAATAAATGAAAGAATGACACTCAGATATAATTATAGTTTGTTTTGAGTTGTAACCTTGCGCTTTGTGTGCATTCTTCAAAGTATATTTTGCATGTTTTTCAAGCCGGTTTGATATACCTGTATCTTGATTTCAATTCGAAATGAAACTCACAAGATTGGAGCCTCGTTGTGAATAATGGTTTGTGGTTGCAATTTGACATTTTCTACTCAAAATATTAGACGGTCTATATGCAAACCATAGAATCGAAAGAGGAAGGGCGACGGTGAGACGGGGGAGGGGCAGACAGAGCGAGAGAGGGAAAGACCATAGAACTAGGTCCATGGAAAGACACACTAGAGAGTGAGAGGCTAACCGAGAAAGACTATGTCAAGAAACTAGTGTCAAAATATCACCGCTGCTGCCTCCTTCCTCCGCACTCCAAAGTGGAACTGAATGTAGAGTGCATGACTACGAAGCACAGCGCCCTCAGATGAATACGAATCATCGGTTTGGAAAGGAAACTGGCATCAGTCCGTCGTTAGCCTCTCTCTCTCTCTCTCTCTCTCTGTTATGTCTCTCCCTCATCTCTTTCTATCTCATTTATCTCTCCCATCTCTCTCTCTCTCTCTCTATCTGCTCTCTGCCTCTCTCTGTCATGTCTCTCCCTCATCTCTTTCTCTCTCAGTTCTCTCTCTCATCTCTATCACCCCCCTCTCTCTCTCTCCCTTTCTTTCTCTCATATCTCTGTCTGTCTCTCTATCATGTCTCTCCCTCATCTCTTTCTCTTTCTCTCTCTCTCTTGCTCTCTCTCTTTCTCCCTCTCTCTCTCTCTCTCTCCCTTTCTCTCCCTCTCTTTATCACTTTGCTTAACATGGACTAACAAATTACTCGTTTAAAATGAAGACCAAAATAATTATACGAAAATTAGAGATCGAGAGAAGAAAGGGGAATAAAGAGAAATTAAACGCATTTAAGCTTTACTAACAAAAATATAAAAAGATACAACGACACAAGTCATAAGAATTTGATAAACAAATAATCTTAGTTTGAATTAAAGTTGCACAGACATATTCTCTCCAAAATTATCATTATTATATGAATGATTTAACTTGTAAATATTTACACTCCGGCGATATTTCAGAAATAAAAAGTTCGTGCAGCGCAAAGAAGCAGAGGCACGCGGCGAGGGTGCAATGATTCCTGGATCGGACTTTATAAAGACATTATTTTCGTTTTTTTCTTCTTCTTCTTCTGATAAATGCTATTTTTTGTGGTTATTCATTATGAAGAGTTTGTGTAGAATACTCTGAAATAGCTTTAAGGGCATCCCCAAATTTCCTTTGAAATAAGTTATTTGTATGAAAGCAGAAAAGTAAGAGAAACTCATTATATCATTCTATTTCTCATAATATGCCCATGTTGATTTGCAATCCGGAGCCCATGCGCTGTCTCTAAATAGTTGATAATCTACATGAACTACATGAATAGGTTTTGCATTGCAGAAGGAAATATATATAATTTATAATTGTCGTTATGTACCGATTTTCTGTTTCAGAAAACAAACACAATAAAAGTATATTATGCTTCAAACTGACATTTCTAAAGAACGATAGATAAATCTGATTAGATCAGAGTGAAGAATAATCTATACATTACATGTTACCAATATGTTTGCCGTTTATCCATTGCAGCGCATGAAATATATATACAACATCGTAAACATATTATAGTTTTAAAGGTAGTGCTCTGTTAGAAGTATTTTATGTGTTTTTAATAGGGAATATAATATCTGCATTGTGAGTAGTACCCTGCTTGCATTGGAAAAACAACAGTGCACGACATGACCTATAGTCAATAACGGAAGCTCAAACTACAGAAAATGATCTAAAAGCGGATTAAAGTCACAGTTCAATGATTTTTGGATAGAGCATATTCGTCTCTACTTGTTTAAAAAAGATTGTTTTCTTCTTTGATACCCGATGCATGTCGATCTATTGACAAAGTGATGGTCGTACAAAAGCACTTAGGTCCACGATAGTCTTCTGGCGCAGACTCGAGTTTTACACTTAAACCAAAGTCCACAGTGTCGTGAAGTGCAGTGCAACTATGTAAGATTCTGTTTCCGGCATTGTCAAAAGAAACGGATACAGTGAGCCTACAGGTCATGTCATGAAGGCAGAGATACGACAAACTCATTTCAAAACTCAAAGTAAAGTAGAGTTTTCCAGTTCCATGCGGAAAACCAAATCAGATGGATCTGGAATTAAATCAAAACAAGAAGTAAACGAAATTTACGTAACTGAAAGAATAACGAAAAGTAGCGGACTGTACAAAGACGTTTAATAGGGTAATGCACTCCCAGTGCTAAGGAGGAGCTCGCGCCTTTGAATGTTTGAAACAGATAAATGGCGCCATACAAGTGCTGTGGATCATCATCATCAAAATATCCCTCATAGGCAACTTCTTTCCTTTCATACAGGGTTTTAAAAGTAGTAAGTAGTCGTTAAATACAGTGCAGATAGAACTAGGAAGGGTGATTTGAGTACTATCACGTAGGATCCGAAGCGAAGCTTAGACTACATGTATTTACCTTGATCGAATCTTATTTACTTTCGATTATTTCTTATAAAATGAGAGTTCTCAAAATTGGATTAGATCCAAATTACAAATTTCACATCATATTTACATAGGCCAGCTATGAAAAGAACAAAGCAAACAAATATATAAACTGGTGCATAGAACTTTCAAAACACAAACATTATTTTAAATACCAAGCCTAGTGTACGTACTGAAGCAATTCAATTGTTCTTTGTATTATAATCATTAGCTTTATACCTATGTTTGTCCATTGTTTCTGTTTCCACAGCAAAGATTCTTTTCCTTTAATTTTTTCTAAATTTCGTTATCTTTTTTTTTTGTTCACTTATTTATTATTATTAACATTTACAACCATTTGTTTTTACAATCGCGTATCAAACGCACCATTGTCTTCATCTGTCATGCCCGTTATGACGGGAGATCCCGCTTGTTGATCCGTCAATTCGCTCTCATTCTCATCTTCGACAACGGCTTCATTTTGAATGGAGTCGTCATTATGTCTGAGCTCGGGGTTTCCATTGTCTACGAGCTCAAGGTAGTCGTTTTCTCTGAGCACGGGGTTGGCGTTGTCTACGATCTCGGCGTAATCTACGATCTCGGGGTTTCCGTTGTCTAGGGGATCAAGGTAATCGTTTTCTCCGAGCTCGGTGTCGTCGTTGTCTACGATCTCGGCGTTGTCGTTGTCTACGATCTCGCCGTAATCGTGGTCATCGAGATCGTGACTCTCTTTCTTAAAGTGAGCTCCTCCCTGTTCATTAATCGTTACGATTTCGCTCTCTTTCTCGTCATGCGTATCTATGCCTTCACCAAGGGTCAATTCGACATCGTCATAAACATGGACATCGTCATAAACATGGATATCGTCCGTGTTTTCTTCAGTTGTCATGGATACAGCGACATGATCTCCCTCGGTAGATGGCTTCTGGTCATCTTCTGTCACGTGGTTATCTTGAGAGCTAGAGTCTTCTTTCTTACCGGTTCCTGTAAGTACTCCGTTGGGCTCTTTCGTTTCATCGATGTTGGGAAGTACACCGTTGGTTCCGCTAGCATCAGACGACATACCGAACCCAGGAGGGGGATTCTTCGGCGCGAAGATGAACATATTTGGGTCAATATCCGAGATGGAATCTTGCCGGGTATCTGTTTCACTTTTAAGCTGTAAAATAAGTATTCAAGAAAAAAATTTAAAATTCTATATCAATGGGCTTCTCCTATATCAGTCTAATTATGTTTATCATATGATTGAAAAGCTGATAAAGCAACGTGTCCAGAACGATTTACTTAATATGTGATAGGATATGATGGTTAATTAATACAGAAATTCTAGAAACAATTAGAAAGTGGCCAAGCTGTATGCTGATAACCAGACTGCATTTCTATTCACCTAGATCAATCAATGCTCTACAGGGTGGAACATATACCATTCCCTCTAATCCAGGCACGTAGCCAGAGTTTGATATTTGGGGGGGGGCACATACATGTAATCGATCGAGGTCAAAAAAAGGGGTCTACAAAATTTCAACCGATCCTGGAAATTTTAGGGGGGGCACGTGCCCCCCCGTGCCCCCCCCCCCTGGCTACGTGCCTGCTCTAATCATGTACAGTATGGTAGAAAACGATGGGAATAATAATAATAATGGTCGCTTCTAATACTGCTTTCGAACTGGCTTCTATCGGAGTCACACCGATGAAAATACCGATTGAATTTTCCTTATGTAAACAAAGGTGAAACCGCCGTTTTCTCCCTGTCGCTTTCTAACTGCCGGTGAAATTCACTTGTTGTGGCGAGCCCTTGCCGGAAGTGAAGAATTATTGCGTAATTATTAAGCCCGCGATCCATATAGCTAGCATGCAGCATGTTTAACCATAAGTCAACAAACACAGCTGGTTACGATAAAGCGCGCGTATACTGCGACCTTTGACCATTTTAATCGCTGTTTTAATCGCCTTTTTCTCCCGAACGCTTTCTAACTGGCATTTTCATCGGTGTCACACCGATAGAATGAGAAATTCTCCTGCTCTTGAGCAGGATAATTTAATCGCCTATTTCTCTTCTTTTCATCGGCTATTTAATCGCCTTTTTCTCCTCTGTTGCTTTCTAACTGGCCGTTTCATCAGATGCGTCCGGATGCATCCGATGAAAATCAGTGCAGTTAGAAAAGGGTATAATATAGCGCACATGTCCGTCACGTTGTGACGCTCCTGGCGCTGCCCCGATTATTACCCTGGCTTTAGCAAGGCGGCCACTGTGGCGCTCTAGCATTTCAAGGAATTAATTCCTGCCAGGTACCCATTTACATCACCAAAGTAATAAATCTTGGCTACTTACGTTGGAAGTGGTACTGAAGACCTTACTCGCAGCGGCATACACGTCTGTTTCATCTACCTCTCGTTTCTTCCAAAACGGTCTACATTTACAGTTGAGACTAAAGATACAGCACATTATGATGACCAATCCGAACCCAACACCGATACCAGCGATCGCTCCCTTTGATAACTCTTCCGTCTTCACTGTATGATAAAAGCGAAATGACGACTTACAGCAATACATGTATTTGTTAAAATATAATAATGGTAATTAGGTCTTATTGGCCCAGAGTAGCCACATCAGTATCAATACTACTCTTCCTGCTGGCCATGTCTTGTTTATTACATAGCATTCCAGGTACCTTTTTTTTTACACCTGGCTGGAAAGGGACAACATGCGACTTCAGAGCCTTCATCAATATACACCTGTACCCCAGTGTTCCAGTGTTGCTCAGTGTATCAAAATATAATGGCAGTATTATTTCTTTACAATTCTAAACATCATTTTTTTGTGATATTATTTAGAACACATTGTGTAATGATAATGATCTGCTGAATCAGAACGAACATATTCAAGACGCAAAATACACAGAGATGCGGAATGCAAGATTTCCCTCGTTCCTTAAAAATTTGGTGCCAAACTTTTTAAACATCTTAATCATCATCGCCTCACGAAGATTTATAGATTTATCATTAGACATGGACATGTTACACGTTCTATTGTGCCCACTCAGGATGGTGATCAGAAATTTGCTCTGGCGATAATTGCCCGGACTTTATCTCGGCAAACTTATAGTTTAGGTTTAGGTTAAGTGTCGGGTTCAGGGTTCAAGTTAAGAATTGTAAGTGTAGGAAATTTCGTGGAGTAATTTTGTCACCGGAGCGTGCGTCGTATAATCCTAGGGATTCTTTTTATGAGACGCTTGATATGTTGTAACACTGCAGAACGTGAAGTCATTCAAAGATCGTCTGATACTGAACATCTCTGAATAACAGGTCGAAACTCATACTGCCTATAAAGACACCAGTACGAGCATTGTACTTCATTTGCTTCAAAGCCTTACCTTCAGCAGTCGGTATGCAAACAACGGTAGCGTCTTCCTCATCCCTTGGACAACCTTGTAGATTGCCGAAGTTAGCTTCCTTGCAGCCAAGGAAATTCTTCTCTGAACCGGTACACTCCACGTCGATGATGAACACCCTACCGGTACCGGGCCCGAAGCTACCGCTTGACGCCTCGGCACCGTTCGGATACCCGACTGTTCGACAAACCACGTTAGATTCTCTTCGGTCCCACTCCGAACCGGCACACACCCTGCCCCATTCCCCCATACCCTTTTTGTAAACCTCTACCCGACCTTCGTTTGGCGTTGAACCACCGACTAACCGCAGATCAACATCTGAAAAGCACACACAGAAAAAGTATAAACTGTGAATTATTGTCTTTTAAGTGTAATCACCTAACATTATATTCTGTCAACATGGCAGATGAAGACTAAGACCAATGACCTTGTTGTTCGGCCTATATACTAAAGTAGATGTTTGCCTTCTGTCAATCTTAACCACAGCAACTTTTCCAGTTTCCACAAAAGTATAATGTTGATGTTTTGCCGAACCAGTCGACATAATTATCTTAAATGGGTTTCATTCCGCACAAACTACCATGAAATACAATTGATGTCATCCCTCGAAAAGGCTAGCTGTGTGTTGACAACTCTTCGTGCTTCGTCATCTGAACATAATATTCAAGGAATAAATAGTCCCATACCATTAGATGACCATAATCAAATGGCTGCCTGCATTGCAACCATTAATGTTTTTGATAATACAGGGTCGCTACGTCTGCTTACGGCAGCGCCGTATCAAGTTAATCAAAGCCTGGACGTTCCTCCGATCGACAAGAGCGGGGGGGGGGGGGGGGGGTGGTGCATGTATGCCCACTGCAGGTTGATACTTTAAACGGGGTTGGGCGCCCTGTTGGCTCCATTCTGTGCTGAAAACGCCACTGTATGACCTACTATGTGCTCACCTTTGAAACCGCATTGTACCCCTGCATCTTGGGTATGCTGGCAGACATCCACCGTAGGTTCCTCCTTAGGACAATCTTGCAGACGTGCTTCTTGACCCGTACACGCGGAGTTTGTATACAAGATAGGTCCTTCCCCTTCACCATACATCACATCGTACTTGATAGCTGTTCGGTTACCGAGCTCCCGACATACCACTGTAGCATCGTCCATGTCCCATGTTTCGTTACAGACTGTACCCCATCGTCCATTGACCCTGACCTCCACTCGACCCTCATAGTTACCACTTCCACCGAAGAGACGAATATCAAGATCTGCAGAATGACCAAAAGTAGAGAAAAATATCGAAATAAGGAGAAATTTTCTCTAGAAATAGTTATGAATATTGAACTAGAAGAAAAGTAGAGGTAGAAGGCGGATGAAAGAGAAAGAGAGAAGGAGAGTAGGAGTAGGAGAGTAGAGATTGGGAAAGTAGGAGTTGGAATAGAAGTAGAAGTAGAAGTAGAAGTAGAAGAAGTAGAAGTAGAAGAAGTAGAAGTAGAAGTGGAAGTAGAACTAGAAGTAATAGTAGAATGAGAAAGAGAAGTAGAAGTAGAATGAGAAGGAGAAGTAGAAGTAGAAGGAGAAGTAGAAGTAGAATTAGAAGGAGAAGGAGAAGTAGAAGTAGAAGGAGAAGTAGAAGTAGAAGTAGAATGAGAAGGAGAAGTAGAAGTAGAAGGAGAAGTAGAAGTAGAATGAGAAGGAGAAGTATAAGTAAAATGAGGAGGAGAAGTAGAAGTAGAAGTAGAATGAGAAGGAGAAGGAGAAGTAGAAGGAGAAGGAGAGGTAGAAGGAGAAAGAGAAGGAAAGGTAGAAGGAGAAAGAGAACGAGAAGAAGAAAAAGAAAAGTAGAAGTAGAAGTATAATGAGAAGGAGAAGGAGAAGGAGAAAGAGAAGTATAAGCAGAAGTAGCAGTAGATGTAGAAGTAGAAGGAGAAAAGAAGAAGGAGAAATAGAAGTAGAAGTAGAAGTAGAAGAAAAAGGAGAAGTAGCAGAATAAGTACATGTACAAGTGGAAGTAGAAGGAGAAAGAAAAGTAGAAGTAGAAGTAGAAGTAGCAGTAGATGTAGAAGTAGATGTAGAAGTAGAATGAGAAGGAGAAGTAGAAGTAGAAGGAGAAGTAGAAGTAGAATAATGATAATAAAATGATAATAATATGTAGGATTTATAAGGCGCCAAATCCACTTAAAAATGAAATACTCAGGGCGTATAGTGCAAAACATGTAAACACATAAACATACTTTACACAAAAACAATATAACACAAAAAGAAAGAAATCAGATAAACTGGAAAAGATGAGTTTTAGGATTGCTTTTGAAAGACTCAGCTGTAGGAATATCTCTGACCCCTAGAGGTAATCAATTCCAGAGTGATGGCCCAGCATTAGCGAAGGCTCTCTCCCCAATTTTTTTATCAAGTTTTGGAAGAACAAAACAGCCAGAGTTTTGAGAACGTAAAGACCTAGCAGGTGTGTAATGATAAATCAATAAAATGTTGTACTGTGAAGCAGAGCCATGAACACAATGAAACAAAAACAAAAGAAGTTTGAAAACGATATGTTCTTCTATGGGTAATTAATGAAGTTCCTTGAGAACCGATGTGATGTGACTGTGTTCGTTGGAGAGGGTAACAATACGAGTAGCGACATTTTGCTATTTTGGTACTTTGGTAAGCTGATTATGAGACAGGTTAAACAAGAGAGCATTCCGAAATCAAGGCGAGATGAAATGAATGCATGAACAACCTTCTCTGTTCATTCATTCATTCATTTCGGTTTATTGAATCAATATTCCTTGTTAAAACAGTCGGGAGACTGATACAAACGAATACTAAAAAGTTGAAATGTTCGAAGATATAAAGAAAAATTACAAATACTGTACACCAATATGGAAAAAAAACACACATTAGTTCAAGGAAAGAATAACAATAATAATAATGGAAACTCAATATATTGCACATCATACATACAATAAATCGAATTTACATACATGGATGAGTGGAAAAGAAAAAAAAGAAAAGAAATGGACAACACGTTTCATTCTTTGTCGCACTGCGAGTTAAGTATTTTCGAATAAAATCCAAATTACGCAACTGATATCTGACCGATGTTGAATTTGAGGAGACAGAGTCATATTCGTATCAAAGAGCACACCAAGGTTACAAATACATTGATATCATATCTTTGATATGTTTGAATGTTTAATTTGTATATTCGATTCGATTTTCGTATGTCCCGTTATCCCTTTTCATACTGCCTCACTCATTTAATGTAGAGGGTTGGAGATTTGTCTCTTTTCTTTAAATTACAAAAATTCATTCAATTACATTGATTTACTACATGGCAATCGTGCTAAAACTGCACGCATATTAGTTTTCATACCATCGACCTGCCATCGACATGCTTCATTATAAACTGTGTATACATGAACAAGGAAATACACGATCCCGGAAATGTCATTACAATCATATTAGAAAACATCATTTTACTCCAACACTAATACTGGACCTGACCCAAAACAGGAAAGAGCTCAGACTAAAATAAGATCATGATTAAGAATCATAACACATCCGGACTTTGCCTTTCCTTGGTAGGCAGGATATAAACTGCCAGTTTCCTTCATGGGAAAAAAAATCCCTTCTTTCTAAGGACATTGATTCGTTTGTTATTATAGCTGAGTTGTATTGAATACGAAGGTGTTGATTTTTGTACGTGGGAGAGGTGTACGTGACTGTGTATGAATATATAGACCGCTATATTCGTGTATGTAGGGAACATATCATACTCAAACTGAAGTCTATGGGGAAACAAAATTATGACATGATAATCATGGCCTAGTCAAATAATGACAATTATTCCATATTTCAGTTATTATACTAACGCTGAATGTAAATCACTCTACTTGTTATCAAATTATTCACGCTCTAAATGAGGTAATGCGATCGACAGGTATTATTTTATGTGATACTTATAGAATGATAATAACAATATTAATAATAAAAATAAAAATAATAATAATTGGGTCCTATTTACACACAGTAGCAACATCAGTATTAATACTGCTCTTCCAGCGGGCGCTGCAGTTATTAGCCTAGCATTTGCCAGGTACCTATTAACACCTGGGTGAAGAGTGGGAAATGTAGATTAATGCCTTACCAAAGGACATGAGCGGGACTAGAACCGCGAACTATGTGATCCACATTCCGGTGACATGCCCACTAGACCACGACAAATCTAATATTTTCTTGGAATATTGATGTTCCGAAGTCTGACATGATTGCAATTTTTGCATTGAAGTATGATATGTAATCATGGTAATGACTAGCCCATTATAATCCATTAATTGCGTTTTTAATATCCCTTTCCGTTTTCGTTCAATGAAGAGGTAAATAGCTGACATTTTTATGCCCACGCTCGTTAAAGCTGCATGTAATCAGGGAGTTGGGAACTCCCTGATGTCACCTTGCACATCGTTTAAGTAATTAATTTGAAACTGGCTATATCTTTGTAATATATTACTGCGTTTATATCGTACATTTACCACGACCTTTAAAGGTCTCTCTTGAAAGCCATCCTTCAGTTGCAAAGAGATATAAATAGAACTCTACTCAACTAGAACATCGCAAACAATTTATATGACAATGATGCGAAGATTATTATCTTTTGTCTGCCATGAATTGACTTACATGAAAAAGGTTTAAAATGCAAGACATAACACAGAAACAGACTCACCAGATTTTTCTCAATTCACTTCCCGTTTTCTCAAAAGCAATAACATTTTCATTTGCCAAACGTATCTACCAAGCGTTTTGCAATCCCCCAATAATATAATAAATAATCTTGCCAAATCTCAAAATATCGAAACCAATTGAGACTCCAGCCCCACAGTATTATGATAACGTAAGCAAAAACAAATAGACTGCACTTTTTTTATTCGGGTAAACTGATCTTAGCGCTAGATAACATCATCATAAAATGAATAATGAACAAAATTCCAGTACGACCTTTTTCATGAACAGCAAATGCAAATGAAAAAAAAAACCCTGGTGTTCTGGATTTAGTGTGTGTCACACTGGCTATAATATACGAGATAAAGCTATCGCTAATCTCTGTATCAAAATGGTGGATTTTTCATCTAATTTATGCTGTCATATACTATAGCCGCCTAAACATACAGATGAAGTATATTACTCGTACCGCAAGCCACCCTAAATACATGGAATCATAACGAGGTTCCATGGTGACCTTCGTGTTTTAATCAAGTAATCAACAAGCTGAAAGCATCGTTGATATCATAATCAATTTTTCACCACGACACCACAAGTTTCAGAGCATAAATTATGTTCTGGTACTCGACACATACCTTCCAAACTAGGCTTTTCACCACACTAGCTCCTTAAAGGGGAAGTCCACCTTGATACTAAGTTGGTTTTAATCGAAGCAGACAAAATGAGAGGAACAGGTCAGTGATAGTTGAGCAAACTCCTATTAAACATAATGTTTATCTAATTTTTCTGCTTGTATTAAAACCGACTAAATATTAGATTGGACTTTCACTTTACTTTAGGAATAACTATCAATATGGCAAATCTTGACCTCAATTAGGAAAAAAATGCATTCTCGAATTTCCTTATCTAATCCTGATGCATACATTTTCATTTAGTTGTAGTCAGGTCGCAATATATATTATGTTGTCGCTCGTTGTCGCCCTATAGGCCTTAACAAGAAGGATTAAAAACAGAATTGCAAACAGTCCATGTTAAGTCGATAATTTCTGAATCATCGACCATATACAATGCTTAAACTCCGACACAATTCTAAATAAAAAGGCTGAATAAACAAACATGGCAATCCATGTAAACAGTATCATTTTACTCACCCAACCGAATATTATTACAATCAACGCTGTAACAAACAAGTCACTGAAAACCTCTATTTACTTAATAAAATAATGGTAGAATCATAAAGAAAAGCAAAGTTTGTCATCGACTATGAGATATAGGATCATTTTAGTCGAGATATTTAAACACTTGGAGAGAGAGAGATACGAAGGATTTGAGATCAAGCCTCTGTCCGACACACGCATTTTATCCTCAGTGATTATCTCCACCCAGGTGTGGAATTGGATGCGAACGTCCTTGTTGTTGGAATTTACCTGTAAAATGCAAACTGCCTGGAAAAAAAACCCCACTGAATAGTACTGCTGCGTATAATTTCCAAAAGAAATTGGTCGATTGCTCTTTTTGAGAACAATTTCATTGGCATCACTTTTTAGGTGAATAAACTTGTGTAGGACGCTGTTAAATGTGCAGTCAACAGGGTGCCATTAGTGAAGGAAAAATATGATTATATAAACATAAATGTATCGGTGTTAAACTGGCCTCAGGGGCGTTCAATGCATTCCCAACCGTGTGTACAGTGCCGGTACAGTGCCATACTATTTTCAAGCACTTCCGCTTTCATTTCTTTGTTTGTACCAAAGGCTACAAATTCGGGTATTGCGTGGTACGTGCCATTCGAGCTAATAAAAACATAGAAATGCAGTATAGAAGACAGCTTTTTTAAAGGGGGTGGAGAAGAGGAGGGAAGAGGAAGGGGGGGGGGGGGTCAGTGAGAAGGGAGGGAGGCGGGGCAGGGGAGAGATAGAGAAAGAGGGGGAAAGTAAGTCGTGAAGCTGATTTATTATCCCTTTCCCCTCCGTACCCCTTTTTAACCCACCTGCTAGTTAGACCACCCCCCCCCCCCTCCACAACATTTCAGTAGTCACGCGACATCAATGGTAACATTATTTATTGAAACTTTAGTTGTGCGCTTAGTTTGTCATTGTGTGGACTGCTTAAAATGAATACCCCTACACTTTAATTATGGAGCTCTTACGATATTTACATGAACAAGGGTAGCTATGGAAACAAGCACGATTGAATTTCTAAGTTAATAGCTTAGATCAGTTACAAAATAGCTTGCAATCTGAACCTGTACCGATTCAACAAGCTTTGTTGCATGCCGACTGTTTTAACATTACATATTGTGTAAAAGCAAAACAACACTCTGCACTTTGCAGTGCATCCAACGAGAGGGGGACGTTGGGGAGGGGGGAGGGGTGGAGACATCTGTCCACCTACCCATCCCCCTTTTGCGCGTGTGTGGGTGTGTGTGTGTGTGTGTTTCGTGTCAACATCTTGTGTGTAGTTTGATCAAAAGATCTTTCCAGTTCTATGACCCAATCATTGACTACATTAATTTAATTTGGGGGCATGTAATATAATAATAATAATAATATACAAGCATATAGCTTTTGAACACGCCCTAATATTTCCCCCCAAAGAAAATCAATTATCTTGAAGGTCATAACATGGGAATAATGAATTGTTAAGTTACTTAAAATGTTCAAGTATTATTTACTGATTTATAGGTAAAACATCATTGTTACCAGAAATGTACTTTTGTCACGTTCTTGATGTTATGCAGGATTATTTGAAGATAGTGAATAAATAAATGAAATGAAAATGAAATGAATCTCATTCAATATTTCTTAAGGTACACAGAATAACCTAAAAATATGTTATCACCAAGTCATGCTTACATGGTTCACATTACACATAGTAGTCACATCGATATGGTGTATAATAGGCCCAGCAATTTAAGTTTATGACGTTCATATTAATGCAGGTAGGCATATTTACTGTATTTTCATGTACTCTCACAATCATATTAATACGATCAATCAAAGTGATGACGTAGCAATGTAGATAATGAATTTTAATAAACTGTTACCCATAAAAATGATAAAGGTTGAATCTTCACAGGACTTTATTATAAAGAATCATAGAGATTGTCCAATAATGTTCTGAGAAGATACAAGCTTTACCTATCAAGATAAAACATATTGATTACCACGATCATATTAATGAGAAGAGGTTAGAAGGGGGGAAAAAAGTACTCCAGCACATGGACAACATTATATTACCACATGTATTCGGCTCGGCATAATATAGCATCATAATATCTGCACGTTCTTAGCAGTCGTGTGGATACGGGGGAGGGGGGGGGGGGGGTGTGCAATGATTCTACTAAGTCATTGTATTTCCTTTTGATGGGTTCGGCGGTGTATTATGCGTAACTAACTGATGAAGGGTTAGTGTTAACGTTTAGTGGTACATAATAATAATGTACGAGCATTACTTTATAGTGTACCCCTCTGTTTCCAATATAAATTACTTATCTGATTTGAAATGTTTTGTTGGAAACAGGAAAAATTTGAATTGAATTGAATAGAAAGCGATTTATCGTGCTGTCTATTTTTTAGGCCACCTTGTATACTGGTCCGGTGGGTGGGGGGTTGGGGGGGGGGGGGGGGGGCTAGAGATGTGGCGCTTACTCCGGTTCTACGGTCATAGAACAGAAATAACTTTCATCACTTTCATGATAGATAGGCATCACGCAGATTAAAATCTATTTAATGTAAATGATTTGCATTATCGGCGATGAAGCCTACTGTACGTGCAATGTACTTTGAATAGACCTAAATTCACATCTAGATCTAAAGCGGTGAATTTGTCGACTTCAATGCACAATACAGTTAATACGTAAACGTACATACAATACTACAACCAAACCAAAGGTCCATGCCGTTTCATTTGCAACACTCAAAAGTAAACACTTGCCTTGCGCATAACAACAGAGTGAGAGTAGAGTAGAAATAAGCACCAGTTTCCAGGCGTTGATACCAAGTCGAGACACCATCTTGCAGTACAATGTAACGATGAAAGTACGTCTGAGAGAGGAGTTGAGTCGCAGCTAACATGACATATCGAATCGAATGGTGATCAACTCTTGGCAACAACTAGAGCTTGCCTCGCAGCTCGGATTGATACACGTCTCTATTTAGCTCGACTCGTAAAGCATAATAACAATACTTGACTTCCTCAGCATGTGCAGGTCTAGGATTTTGAGGTCAGGGGTGTTTGTGCTTCCATCTACGTCACTCCCTGTTTGAATGTCACTAGCGTCGAAACCTCGAAGCTAACACACCATCATGATTCATCACAATAGTATCTGGAACTTCTATCTCCCGTATGGTTCCTATATGTATACTATCCCCTGTAATGATTTCCCACGCACACTCTTCCGCATACGCAAAGAAGCATGAAACATTCACAATAGATTTAGCCCAGTTGTTTCGTTTTACACGAGAATAAAGGATCGTTCTGTCGATAATTATATATGCGACTTTTCAAAACAATTAAAAAATCGATCTCGTAGGTGTTAAAAAGCTAGTAGGTGCAGGTCTTCAAAACTCAATATACTTGTAGTTGTAGTCGAATCGTCAAATTTATTTACTTACTGAAGCTATATTCACAGTACACTTCAAGTTACATTTCATTTCAAACGTTTGTTTTGACTGTTAATGGTATTTAAGGGGCTTACCCTTCACCATTACCAACAGACTTGCAAGGAACGCACCACCAGTGGCCTGGCCTATGGGTGTATGGAATTAGCCAATAGACACTAAGGTTATCAACATATTCAAATGTATGGATGTATTTTTCCTCGGCTGGGGACCTAGTGATGAAGGATTTCATTAACCTGTTACTCATGAATGAACTTCAATACTTGGAATCCAGTCTGCATACATTACTTGTTACTATGTCAGGTAAGCATCGGGCAAGCTTTCGGGCTGTCAAGAACAACCTTTATTTTAAACAGTATGCATACAATTTGTATATGTTTGTTTACCGGTCTATTGGAGGCTTAATTCAAGATGATCATTCCATGTAGGAAAGTGGTACATGATTAGTCTACTGTTTATTGTCGAATTAAATAAAAGAACAATGCATCGCGGCCTAAACGTCCGAATTTGGCAATTTTACTGTAAAATACAATATATAAAACAATTTATAACAAGTAACATCACAATTAATGAACGTTCAGTTTATGAGTAAATTGTATAAAATAATATTTAAAATTTTGATCACCCTAAATCATTTTATATATAAAGGAGATCAAGAAAAGTGAAGAAGAACATGATGATGGTGTAGAGTAAAGAAAGAAAAGAAAAGAAGATGGTAAGAAAATGAAGAGGAAGAAGAAGTTTTTTTTGCCAGGGGATCCGCGCCTGTATTCAGCAAAAAATGTTGGCGTGGTGTAGTGTAGTAGAATTACACTCCGTTTTATGATGATGTAGTAGTAGTAGTAGTAGTAGTCAGTGGCGGAGATATGTTGTTAGCCTAGTGGGAATGATTTACTGACGCGCAGAGGCGGCCCTCCGGGGGGGGGGGGACGTCACAGTGGCCCCCTTTTTCAAGTACCCCAAAAGTGCCCCCTTTTACGTAGGGAAATTGCCCCTTTTACTTTGTAAGAAGTGCCCCTTTTTACATAGGGAAAGTGCCCCTATTACTTAGTAAAAGTGCCTCTTAATTCACCTTCTCCTAAAAGCCCCCTTCCACCTTTGACAAATGCCCCTATCAAAATCCAATCGGTGCCCCTTTTCTTTCAACCAATGCACATTTTTCTTTATGATAAGTGCCTCTTTTCGTTCTCATGAGTGCCCCTTTGCATATATGGTCAGTACCCCTTTTAAGGTGTGATAAGTGCCCATTTTCACCTCTGATAATTAACCTTTTAACAATGATACGTGCCCCTTTTCCTATCTAATAAGGGACCTATTCCCTTTTCATGAATGCCCCTTTTTACCTCTGATAAATGTATCTACCAACATCTGATGGGTTCCCCTTCACCGTCGACAAATGCCCATTTCCCATCTCATGACTGACTTTTTTCATCTCTCGTGAGTGCCCCTTTTCATGTGTCTAAAGAAGTGCTCCATTTACCCTTTGTACTTCGACACGTGCTCCTTTCTTTTCTAATTAGTGTCTTTATCCCTTTCGATAAGTGCCCCCTTTTCCTCTCATCATTAAACGTGCCCCTAATTTAAAGTGACTAAGAATAATTTTCCCCAAAGCTCGCTCGATACGCTGGCTCGCATTCATAGATGATATAATTATATGTTACCTATCTAAGGCCTTTTCAGTCTTCCGTTATGAGAATGTGCTTATAACCCCGTCAGGATGGGTTTTTCCTCTGCATAAGATGTAAGTTTTCGCACTTCGAACTCACAGATCTTAATGTTTTTCTCGTTCGCTTTGCTCGCTCGCAAATGAATATTCAGACCACCACATCCAGTTTCAAAGTATGATGCTTAATGTTGTATAATTTAAAATAGAGAAACAAATATTGAAATGGTCCCTGATTATGTAATCAGAATGTAGGGGTATATACCAATCTCTATACAGTTGTATATTTTCGCTTTGAGATTCCCCTTTGTAGGTGCCCTTTTTTTGTTCCAACCTCTCCCACTTTGTAAATCGCTCCCCCTGCTGACGCAGTAGCGTCGATTGGACGCGCTACAATGGGGAGTTTGAGGGGACCCCAACGAGGGCCATAAGGCGGGCCCCTGGATGCTCATCTGACCGTAATTAAATACATAAAACCCTTGAGCTTTCGGGGTCAGGGCCCCCGGAAGCCAACAAGGGCCCTAAAGAAGGCCCCTTGGTGCTTATCCGACCGTAATTTAATGCCTAAAAACCCTGAGCTTCCGTGGGCTCAGCCCCTGGACCCTACGCCAATTTGCGCTCGCTGCGCTCTACCTGATCGTTAATACTCGAAAAACGTTCCGCGGGGCCTGCATGTGACATGTAAGAGTGGTGGTTGTTGCAGATTTTTCTTCTGCCCCCCCCCCCCAACAAAAAAATGTTTTGCTCATTACGCCACTGTCCCTGAAAGGCGGGCCCCCTGGAAATTTGCCCCCCCCCCCCATCCCAAATTGCGCGCGCCTGGCAGTAGTAGTAGTAGTAGTAGTAGTAGTAGTAGTAGTAGTAACTAATTATTCCGAATATTTGAAACAAAAAACATGTCAGGGTTTTCCTTATCCTTATTTCCCTGTTTATTCATGGCGGTAGATATGTAGCAGTACATTGAACCCCTTCTCTCTCTCTCTCTCTCTCTCCCCCTCTCTCTCTCTTTGTTCTCCTCCTCCTCCTTCTTCTCTTCACATCGCCCCACTCTCTTCACTCTATACCTTTCTGCGTTGTACTACTGCGACGGATTGCGGGCGCTGTAACCATGGTTAAATCAATGAGATTGACTTTCTCTCTTTCCTTTTCCTTTTCCTTTTTATAAATGCGTCAATTTTCTGATCCGAGATTCCCTACTGTGGTTATAGAAAATAAGAAGGAATATAACAGGTCATTATGCAACTATGTTCTAAAAAGAAAAACCTGCTCTTGAATAGTCCCTGACGTTCCCACTTCAAGCTTCTTGTTCCGGGCATTCACCCTTTTGTCTTACTTTCTATTGCCTATCACAATGATACCGTATTTTGCCAGAAGGAAACGAAAACGGCGAATTTCAATCAATACAGTCGATAGTATTATTTTGCATACCATATTATACATACAGATGCTGTTTAGAGTTATTTGAAAGGGGTGGATAAATTAGTGCAACACTAACAATTTGGTTATGCACTTAAGCTGGCTCTACCGAGCTAGCTATATTATATTTTGTACTTTTGAGAGCATATGGCATAATCAATGAAATTGGGGAAGCGAATTTCGAAGCAAATATCCCCCCCAAAAATCTTCTCAAATTGAATCGACTTGAAACTCGGGAAGCCAAATACTCACATCTTTATAATTATTATCACAGCATTTTAATGAGCGATACTTAAATTAGTGTATACAAGGAACAGTCACCACCCCTCCATAATGCGATGGTGAAGAGTTTTGGTTTCTGTTTAGATTGTAAGCTAATTGATCATTTCATACAATGAAACTAGTCATTTATCATGTTTAATTAGACTGAGAAACTTGAAGTCAATTAGTTTTGGAGGAAACTCTACTTCGACACCATCAAGAAATACGGTCTTCATGGTATCAGAAAAAGGTTTCTCTCATACCAGTGTGCAATGATTGCTAAACGAAGATGTTATGCACAAAGTTATTTACTCAAAGGGGTTCAAGCTTCATGTGCAGGTTCGACCTTAATAATTTACTTTTCAGGTAACTAATTTCCTATTGTCAACATATTTCTTGCGTTTCTTTGTGAATTTTGTGATTGAACCGGTTTTGTTTTTACCATGGATTGAGTGCGTCGACCGCTGTTTATGTTTCATGTTCAGATACTTTTGTAAGCAAAATTCATCGATTGAAGTTTCCACTTTGAAAATGTATCTGCACCATAATGAAATATAAATATTCATCACGAAAGTGTTCCTTATATTATACTTATCAATGTATCGTGATCAATGCAATCGGCAGCAGTCAACACAACATAATAAATATTCTATTTGTTTTTATTTCATTGACAGATCACGAAAATTCATCGCCATACGTTTGCAGATAGCCTTGTCTTCACCGATTGCTTGTCCACTTCCAAGGCCTGTTGATATTGTGACGTCATGACGACTCATCAAGATCAAACCATTTCATCTGGTCACACTGATCACGGGAATCATCTAGAGATCGAGAGAGATGAATTCTCATCATATCAGGACCAATCCACGACCAACATAGACAGTGATCATGAACATCCGCAAGGAGAAGAGTCTGGTGAAGTTCCTACGCCTAGGAGCTGGGCGGAATCGTACAGTTCAACTGTCCTGGCGTGTCTTCTAGTAGCCATAGGTCTCCTGGTTATGTGCGTTCCATTCTTACCTCTTAGAAACATTTCGGATTACTCGTTCGTCTCTGATCTGATTGTAATTCGTAATACCGTGTTGGCAAGTTTTGTCACGTTATCATCGGTTGTGATGGTGCGGTTGACTCGTAGAGTAGTTGAGCTGCATGATAAAGGAGTGGTTCTTTGGCCTCATCGTTGCAAACACTGTGCATTTGCACTGATGCAGATTAAACTTTATGAAAAAGCTGTGGAGAAAAGACAGACCTTTAAACTTGACAAAATGAGTGAAATACCACTGGAAAATATCAAGACCGGGCAAATGCCGACAGTTAGCAAAGTTACTATCAGCATCGTTTACATCTTTTCTGGTCTAGGATTTGTATTTATTATCACCACCTTAATAAATACATACTCATGCTTTAATGAACACTCAGCAAGCAGCCCGAATAATGCGACAAATAGTGAACTTATAACTCTATTTATCCTCAATTTATGCATATTTGCAGTCGTTTACTGCATAAGTTTTCACTTCATTCCCAATTACTGTGACGCTTACATTGTTGCAGTTCCACAAATACGTTTGTCATTTGTTTTGTTTTGTGAAGTAGGAATCTGGTTATGTATTGAAAGACTGGTCAGACCGTTTGGTTATGTTACATTTAGTCAGCATCGCAATATGTATCTGTGTTCAACGAATAGCTCTGCAGGAGATTTCATGAAGGGTATATTAGAAATCTCCCAACCATTCTCAGTCGAACTACCCCTTATGATTACTTGGATGTTTATTGAAATGTGGTCATATTTTCTTCCACGACACGCCCATGCCATAATGAAAAGTATCCATAAAGAAAATGGAAACAATTCTCTGATCGATCAGGGTCTAGTTCGCCGTTCGAATTGGAATAATCTTCGACATTTCTTCTATAGATCATCGAGAGGCAGAGCAAGGAAATCAAACCAGTATGACTACACCTTTCTACAACGAGACACTAACTCGGGAGCGCTTGGTCCATCAGATGGAATAACAAATTATGAAAGCATTGAGATGCTTCCAGTTGCGTCTCATGAAGACTCTCCGTGTCGTCATTATATTAATGCACCATCGAGACAAAATACATGTAACAATGATTCGAAAAGAGCTTTGTCAAATGAAGTGGAGAAAGCGTTAGCAGTAACAATATTGATATGCGTTGTGTACTTCGGTTTGAGTAATCTTGTTCTTGCAGGACAATCGATAAAGATTCGTGGTCGCTACCTGCAGTGGCTTTTGAGGATGACGTTCTTCACCCCAATGATAATAATCATCGTCAGACACAGGAAACTTATCCGAGGAGCTGATGGAAGCCATGTGGTCAGATTAGAGGGCGTAACAGCTCAGGAAAATAACAAAATGTTACTCATAACATTGACTGGAGCTTTATTATACGATACAGCATGCTTTGTTGCTTCCTTTGGTATCCTTTGTAATGTGACTGTGTTATCTCATGATCAAATTGCTCTAAATGTTTTCAACAGTTTGATTAGCTTGTTTAGCGTTATTCGAAAATACTATCAGTCTGTCTTTCTTCTGTGTGTACAACGTCTGCAACCAAGATATGAACACGAAATGAAGTGGACACTTCTTTGCTTAGTTGTTGTAGGAATGACCAACGCAACTCAGTGGATGTTTGATAGTCTAGTTCATGAAGTCGGATCGTCAGTGGCATTGCCAGTTCTAAGTATGTTCTTTGATGGGAATGTAGGACAAGTCATCGGGATGTTGGTTGTTCCTTTCCTTCACTTATATGAGCTCCATGTTGCAATCATTGCGTATGAAATATACAAGGTTATGTGGAGCTTATAAACATAGCACAAACACACATCTTGTCATCTTCCATATAAAAGAAGTCCTTAAGACTGTCTTTATAAGCAAGATGTGTTTAAAGATTGATTCTAGACAAGGAATATTTCTTGTAGTTGATATTTCTAAATTCTCAAATATAATGTCTCAAATATAATGTCAATACTTCACATACAGTTCTTTAACTTATCGTTCGGTGCTTTGGGTGACAAAATATACGTCACAAAATTCCTTACATCGCTCTCTTGTGGTAAGATGAGTCTGGTCACACACTGTGGGGGGGGGGGGGGAAGGGGGGGGGGGGAATCACCATCCACTATTTCGCTATGAACCGTGATTCTTCATTGATACAGCCTTCCACAGAACTGTCGAGCTGATCATTGGCCTAGAGATTACCGATTTTAACTGTGATTCAAGTCCGGTGAATTTGTTATTTCATTTTGGTGAAATCCAATCACTATTAAACCAAGAATGTATACTCGTCCTTTGTATGGACACTCACATACCAATGCATTTTGTGATGCTTTCATTCTAGAGGTCCAGGGTTGGTGGTAGCATCATTGGTCAAGGTTGTTGCCTTCATTTCTCCCTCTTGACACTGGTGTATTCAATGGATACCTAATAATACTGGGGTAACTATCAATGCAGGTCCTGCATGAAGTGCGATGTTAACGCGGTTAATATATTGATGTAGCTATAAACTGGGTAAATAGGATCAAATGATATGACGACAAACATTATGGTTGATATATGGATCTTATTACCAAGAATGACCGACTTAGTGGGCAGTTTAAAATAAGTTTTGCAGTGTACCAAGGGTCTTATGAAGATTTGTTATAATATGATTAATAAGTTGGTCTTATTTACCCAGGGTATAGTCACATAAGTATCAATACTGCTCTTCTTGCATGTCTTTCATGTGCAATTACCATATCCCCAACATTGCCAGGTGTCCATTTAATACGTGTGGGTCAAGTGGCACGAATGTAGGAAGAACAACTTGACCAAAGATGCACGCACCGAGCAATTACTGATCGAACCCAGGGCCTCTCTTAGCATGCACCGATATCATGGTACTCCAACATCAAGTGATCAGGATAAACATTTTATTTAAATGTATCCGTCAGCTACAGTGTTATGTGGTAGAAGCATAACAGTTTTGTAAATAATAGGAAGTATTCTTGGGTAGTCAATAAACTATGTATATAATCTACCTTCAACTTGTAAACATAGCACATACAGTCATGAAGGCTCCTTAGTATACAATCATCTTAAATTTGGAACGATCGACCCGTTAGACAATTTAGATTATAGTCTTATATCTTTAAATGTTCATATCAACGTTGCAACTCTCTTCCTTTTTAGGTTATTGTTACTACTTTGTGAATATGTAGAAATGTTGTGGTCTAGTGGATACGTCACCGGACTGTGTATCTCATGATTAAATTATAATACTCTGATTTTATTTAGCGCTTAAAGCGAAACCGTCTCTATAATAAGCGCTTTACAGATTAAAATTACGCCGGTCATTGGATGCATTCACTCAGAATGGGCACCACCTCCACTCCCTGGGGAGTATTCCTCCCATAATTATGGTCATCGTATAAGGGCATACTGGGCATATAACAATTACTAACACAAAGGCTTTGGTCATTCTAACATGTCCCCATATCTCTCCTGGGTATGGAGTGGAAAACGTAGATTAATGCCTTGTCAAAGGATATTAGTGCCGTGTCGGGGATCGAGCCCACCACCTTTGCATTTCAAGTCAAGTGCTTAAACCCCTCGACGACGACATCTCTACCTGCTACTGGTCTAGTCCCGCCGCGGCACTAATGTCCTTTGGCAAGACATTAATCTACAATTTTGTCACACCTGGCAGAAAATACTTTGGCGCCATTATGGCAGCCATGTTAAAGACGGGGTAGTATTGTGAAACGCAAAGACAGTCGAGTATGACAGACATAAGCAGTTTACAAGAACCCCCTAGTATCATTATTATTATTATTATTATAATTATTATTAACTGTTTTTGTTCAAACCATTGGGATTCTCTGCAAGGTGTATACACTTATGTATATTGTATGATACTTTTCTCTAATAAAGAAATCATTGACCTATAATTCATTTATTAATAATTGAGATTAAGGCGCAATTTATAACTAACTTGTTACTATGAGGATTTTCATTTTTTATTTTCCATCATAATTTAGAATAGACTATTTGTGTTTCATTGTATATAACAGTTTCGATGTAATACATAGACGAAACTGATTCAAAATGCAACCTTTATGTTGCGGTGATAAGAATTTCCGGTCATTAAATATTTCTGTTCATGCAAACAATGTTATATACAATGTTTTTTTAACATCAATCCATTCGAAACTAAGTTATCACAATATTCAATGCTCATTGCTTAAAGGTAATACAAAGTTTTGGGAAATTTTGAAGATTGGTTGGATAGTGATTCTTAATAATTTTGATATGTTTGGATTCCCCTGTGGATGTATTAAACACTGCAAAATTTAGTCCTAAAACATTTCTGCTTTCGAGAAAAATTGAATTAAAAAATTTACCGGTGCTCCCGGTAAATTTTGATAAATTTCAAACAGCGCCTACGGCCGTACAATGGTAGCTGCGACCATGAAAATCTCAGAATATGCAGTTGTGATATATAATTTCCAAACGGGAATAGCTAATCGGTCGATTTTAGTCAAGAAACATTGTTTTATAGCTTACCTAATATCTTGACCTTGAGAGGGAGCTATACAACATAAAGAGTTTATTATATACGATTTCATAACTTTAGACTCGATTTCAACCGCGACAATGATTACTGAATATTGTAGGATCGCATATGCTTCCAATAATTATGTTCATTTGAACCAAATTCATGACTCCATATACCAAAACTTTGTATTACCTTTAATTCAATTCAATTCAATTCAATTCAATTCAATTCGTTTTATTAAACCATTTAAAATAAAAAATCAATATACAAATCATGCATGTATGAAAATTATACAGTATAAATGGTCAGGGTGCCCCTAAAAGCCAAGGCTTGATTAGTGGGGTGCCCAATACATAAAGAAATATACATACAATATACATGAGATACAAAACAAATTTAATTTAAAAACAAACAAAAAAAACAAAAAAACATTAAACACTAAACATACAGGCAAAGGGAAATAGGAAAAGGTGAAGTAAGAAAACGTAGGGAGGAGAAATGAAATTACATGTTTATTTGACATAGGTAATTATTATTGAACGTTTAAGTTTGGTTTTAAAGGAAGTAACATTACTGCTGGAAGTTACATCAGAAGAGAGGGAATTCCATATTCGAGGACCAACAGATTTAAATGCATTAAGGGTTGACTGATTCAGTGCTAATGGGTAATGGAATTTAGAGTGGAACGGGTATTATACTGATGGTAATCTTTATTATACTGAAATAAATTAATTATATTAAGAGGTGCTAAATTATGTTTCACGTAATACATCAGGATCGCAATTTGAATTTTATGAATATCAAAAATTGTCAATGTGTTTAACCTTGCAAATATTGGCTTGACGGAGCTAAGTAAGGGGAGTTCGAACATATGCGTAAGGCCTTTTTTTGCAGTTTGTGTATAGGGTTCAATTTAGTAGTGCCACAACTTGCCCAAGTAATATTACCATAATAAATATAGGGAAGTAATAAAGAATTATAGAGCATAAATAGGTGCTTTTCAGTAAGGGTACTACGTAATTTAGATAATATACCTATGTTCTTTGACATCTTATTACTTATGCAGAAACGGTGTTCCTTAAATGACAGATTATCATCAACTATAAATCCTAGGAATTTGACAGAGTTAACCAAATTTAAAGTAACATCATTCATTTTTATATGAAAATCTAAACAATTGTGTGATACATGAGGTTTTCGAAAATACATAACATTAGTTTTCTCATAATTAACAATCAATTTGTTAGCATCGAACCAATCGGCTATTTTACATAATTCATTATTGGTTTTTTCTAACAAAACATAAAGTTACTATGGGTTGAAATGATAGTTGTATCGTCTGCAAATAAGACATAATCAAAAAATGAAGATGCTGTACATAAATCATTAATATAAATTAGGAAGAGGAGCGGGCCCAGGATGGAGCCTTGAGGGACCCCATACTGGGCTGTCGAGTATTGGGAATTATAATTATTAAATGAAGTATAGTTACGTCGATCAAGTAAGTAGCTCTGAAACCATTCCAATATTGCTTTCCTGATACCATAATGGGATAATTTATATAAAAGTATGTTATGGTCTATGAGGTCGAAGGCTTTTGACAAGTCTAAAAATATTCCAAATGAGTGATAATTGTTATTGATATTAGTTAAAAGACTGTTATTTAAATCAATTAATGCATGTTCACAGGAATGTCTTGCCCTAAAGCCATACTGACAATTATTTAATATTTTATTTCTATCCAAATAAGAAATGAGTCTTTTATAAACAATTTTTTCCAGGATTTTTGAAAAACATGGTAATAATGTAATTGGTCGATAATTGGAAAATAAGTGTTTATCGCCTTTTTTAAATATAGAAATGATCTTTCCAATTTTCAGATTATTAGGTACTCCTCCTGAACATAAAGATAAATTAAATATATGGACTAGAGGGGTTAATATGGAATGGATTACTTTTTTAACAACAAAAGTACTGATATCATCAAAGCCAGTGCTATAACTTATTTTTATTTCTTTAACAATTTTGATGATTTCTAATTCATTAGTTGGATAAAAATACATTGATGTTTGACTTGGATTTTTAAGGTAGTGTCTAAATTGTTTTCTAGAATTATGATGAATTTGTTTTAAGGTATTTGCAGCAATGTTCGAAAGAAATTGTTAAATTCATTTACTATATCTTCATTTTTATACACTTTTACATTATTTTTCATAAAATATAATGGAAAGTTTTTTTTATTTTTCTTACACATTAATTCATTTATAATTTGCCAAACTTTCTAAGATTGTGCCTATTCTTGGTTAACAAGTCACAATAATACTTTTTACGAGCCGTTCGTAGGATTTCATTTAATTTGTTTCGATATTTCTTATATTTAAATTCAATGGATTTAGTACGTTTTTGGCAAAATAATTTATGTAGACGATTCTTTCTATTAATACATTTTAACAATCCTTGAGTTACCCAAGGTTTTTTTAGCTGAAGACCTTGTATTTTTCTTCTTTACCTTTTACAATTACCATTTAACATTAGTTTGAATACTTCAAGGAAATTATTATATGCATCGTCAATATTGTGTACTGATAATATATCAATCCAATCAAATGAGAGTAACTCTTTATTAAAACTATCAATATTTCCTTGGCTAAAGCATCTTTCAGTAATATTCATATTGTCATCAGCTTTAGGATAGGACCTTGTATTACGGGTAATAGAAAATATAGGTAAATGGTCAGTTGTATCATTATATAATATTCCAGAGGAAAT